>JAOTOM010005154.1:840000-1115000 GCA_034440615.1 Ashinkailepas kermadecensis | reverse complement strand
TATATATATATATATATATATATATATATATATATATGTATATATATATGTATATATGTATATATGCAAATATATATATATATATATATATATATATATATATATATCAAGCTTGAATACGCACAGTACATCACTATCGCTTTTGAAGCATGACAATTTTGTTCCAAGAAGAGCCAATATGATACTGAAATATCTTTGTGAACTGTCCAGCTTCTGACCTCATCACCTGCCGCTAGATTACCAATGGGCAATGCATAAATTGATAAAACAATAGCTTCAGCTTTCGCCTAAGTGTACAATGTTCGGAAAGGAATTCCATTGAAAGGTAACATCAGGTCATACATGGTAAGATCACACGAGGTCAGGTCATCCTAAGCCATTCGTTGGCCATTGAATGTCATGTCGCATGATCAAGGCGGCTCTGGAATCCAATTTATATATGATTTCACGAGGAACTGCAGCATTCTGTGTGAGATCGATTGTGTAGAATGTGAATGCTACATGAGAATACCCGTATGTCATTGTCCTTTGACGCATTGTACTAAACCAGAATGCTTTTTGCATGATCTTGATCATTTTCGGCGTGAAACAAATCCCCTCAAATACTATTTTCATCACCCGATACAGAAAAGACTCGAAAATTAATCTGACCTTGGATCTGTAGCCTTGATTTTAATAGAAATGTCAAGACATCGTGTTGTTCGTCTCGATAAAAGAAAAGCATCATCTGAGTTTGGCGTTTATTTGTTGCAAATACACCGAATCCCAGCACTACGAATGATTTAGAGCGATGCTCCCCTTGATTCGTACAAGGTGTACTAGGTGAATGACCTTTGATGACCCTGATCTGAAATTAGGTAGAAATATGCAGAACGGATGCATAAGAGAGTAATTAAAATGCCGTGTCTCTGCGTCCACTAATTCGGTTGCTATCCGGAAATGCATGAGGGGGAGGGGCTCTCAAGAGCCCCTGACTGTCCGGCTGTCCAGATGTGTCAGGCTGCCTCTGTTGATTGTGTGCTGCTGTCTAACACTGGATGTCTGGCTGTTGATTGTGTGCTGCTCTCTAACACTGGATGTCTGGCTGTTGATTGTGTGCTGCTGTCTAACACTGCAAGTCGGGCTGTTGATTGTGTGCTGCTGTCTAACAATGGATGTCTGGCTGTTGATTGTGTGCTGCTGTCTAACACTGCAAGTCTGGCTGTTGATTGAGTGCTGCTGTCTAACACTGGATGTCTGGCTGTTGATTGTGTGTTGCTGTCTAACACTGGATGTCTAGCTGTTGATTAGCGACAGGCGATGGATTTTCACAGGTTGTCTTCTAGCTGCGTAACTGGCTACAGGATATATATCCCAATATTAACATGCTTCGTCCCTGGTTGTCGGTTGTTCTTTTTTGGCGTGGGAGTTTGCACGGTGTTAAGTGTGAGTATGTGTTTCTGCATTAATACTAGCCGATATTTGAAAGACATGAGACATTCAGAATACGACTTGTAGGCTGACCTATCGGCAATCTCCAACTCAACGTTGAACGTTGCTACTGAGCAATTGGATTATTTGCGTGGATCCGATAATCTTTAGCTCAAAGGACTCTAGATGTTAAAGCAATGTGGGGGGGGGGGCTGTCTGGGTGAGAGAGTTAGGGCAATATAGCCAGAGCAGCTGACTTATTCCAAAACTGCAATGCGCACCTGGTGAGAAGACACTCCCCCTCCTCTCGGGGTGTTGACAGGCTTCTTCACCATAATGGTATGTTGAACGACGGTGAGCAGAAGAAGTTTGAATCGCTTCTAGGTGGCAGTATCTCCTCTGATACGTTAGCTGCGAGACCGCAGCCCCAGTCATGGCCGTTCATCCTCTGCTCCCTCCCATCCCCCGCAGTCATAGCCGTTCATCATCTGCCCTCTCTCCTCCCCCACTATTATGACCGTCCATCCTCTGCCCTCTCCGTCCCCCCCCCACTGCCGTAGTGGCCATGCCCGCCACCAGTTAGGGATCACTCTCCATTACTTTAGTGTTGATGAGTTAGGGGAGGGAGAGTGGTCTGGCCTCCTCGGTGGTATTCGCCAATGGGCACGGTTACCAGTGAGCATTCCTTAGATGAACCCCTGCTGAGGGGTTCGGAATATTCAGTCTCCATTAACCTCACCGGAGCTCTTAGCATGGCTTTTTAAGTTATCCTTGTGAGTGTCAGAACAACATCAATAATACGCGTTTCTATTCCGTCCCCCTACTGGGTACGAGTGGCTAACCATCACCACATTTATGGTTCCTGGATGTGAGTCTCCAATTTCCAGTTATCCCCCGCCCAACGCAAGATATAGTCAGCAAGTGTGTAGATATCTCACCCATCGTGAATCGCTCGTTCACTTAGCATCACTGTTTTGTACATTATGTGCCAGCTTCGTCTCCTATTGAAGGTCAGCTTTGCTTACGTACTTCTATGTTTGTTTTCGAGAAAACGTCTTCCCAGTTAGGTAGTGTTCATGTTCAGGGCAACAACCTTTAAATTTTTTACAAGGATGCGTAATTAGTGTTTTCCCCAAGTTGTATTCTTAATGACGAATTTGAGCCGCAAAAGGAGTCTTTAAAATTGCCCATGTTATGCTAATGTAATTATTTTCGACCAACTGCTTTTGGGCTCCATTGTGACTTTGACTGGGCACCTCCACTAAGGAGACAAGTGAACCAACCGTATCTTTGCGAATCTTGACTCGCACGTGCGACATCAAACATGAAGCCGTTCTGAAAACACTTCTGATAAGAATTCAACCCTGCAAACATCAATTCACATGAGCATACGTATCTCCCAAATGCCTGGCGCGCCTGACCCATTCAGGACGGCCGACAGCTCGCAGCCCATTCACCGGCGCGTCGGCCAGCAGCTGCCGCTCGACTGCCCGGGGGAGGGGGGGATTTGTCAGCGTTTGCGCTCATCGCGCTGACGGCACGCGACCTGTGACCGTCGGCCGACAACGTCGCCGCCGACGCTCGTCAATTTAGGTGGCACGCGCTGATGGCGGCCGCGGCCGAGCCGCCTCAGTCGGCGACGGATGGCCCGCCGCGAGCGACGTCGCTGTCGCTGGGGAGCCATCCCTCCGGAGGCGCGATGAGCCCTCTAGTAGTGTGTTGTGCGTGGAACGCGGTGGGCGGTGGGCGAGGTGGGAGCGCGCTAGGTCCGCCCGCACGTGACGACACGGCCGCCAGGCGGCCGGCGAACGCCGCCCGGCCTGCTGGAGAAAGCGGTTTCGTTGAGTCTGACTTTGACGCGTCCAGGGTTGGTCGGTGCCGATGCCAATGTGAAGCTAGCCAGGCTTACACGCCGAAATAGTATGGCGTGTGCAGACTTAGCTTTGGGTGGAGGCGAAGGTCCGACGCTATTTAGCATGTGGAATTCAAATATGATGCAGTAGGTTTGACAAACAAATTTTGTATGGTAGCTTTTGAGCAGGCTCAAGCGGAGGTGTTGCTTTGTATATGCTAAGGGGGTGCCACTGGCCACCTCAATCATCGATTCGGCCATGCCCAGAATCAGGCTGAAGCTTAACCATTTGGCTTAACTATGGGAGTACATGAGATACACATAGTTTTCGAGGAAACTTTGGTCATCAAACAAATTAGCTGACCCCCATAACCAACTTCACAAAGTGGCACCCACCGGTGTTGATTTTCTTAAATCATTTTGTGGGGGGGGGGGGAATGAAGGCCATGAGCAGGCCCAAATGGTTTTGGGAAGGGGCACACTCCATTGGATCCCATATAAAAAGTTGAAATTATTAGGAGAGAGTAAAGCCAACATTGAGCCACTTGCCATCTCAAAAATATGAAACACAACACTCCTGGTGGCACCCATGACACCCAGCTCGTGTTAGTAACACAACACTCCTGGTGGCACCCATGACACCCAGCTCGTGTTAGTAACACAGCACTCCTGGTGGCACCCATGACACCCAGCTCGTGTTAGTAACACAGCACTCCTGGTGGCAACCATGACACCCAGCTCGTGTTAGTAACACAGCACTCCTGGTGGCACCCATGACACCCAGCTCGTGTTAGTAACACAACACTCCTGGTGGCACCCATGACACCCAGCTCGTGTTAGTAACACAACACTCCTGGTGTCATGACACACAGCTCGTGTTAGTAACATTCTGAATGAAATACGAGATGGTGATAGTTCAATTTATGATATAAATATTGTCTTAAGCAGACCCTGGGAACGTTAGCTGTTCAAATCGGATACGTTTTCGAAATTGGAAACACATTTTCAATTCCCCCCCCCCCAAAGGGAGGCATGTAGATCCGCCTCTGTCTAGGTCACCACTGCACCAGTCGACGGCATCGAACACGTGCCGACACTCCATTGGCGACGGCTTTGTCCGGGCAAATATTGGCCGTCGGTGGCCAAGGGGGCCGACAAGGCCGACAAGGCTATCGACGCTTATCTGACGGCGGCCGGCCGTGGGGCGTTGGAGGCCCCCGGGAGCGTGCGATACGCTCCCGCCGGGAGACGGCCGCGGCACCTCGCCTGGCGGCGGCCCGGTGCCCGGTGTCGGCCGCCTGTCCAGCTGGAACTGGCGCCTAATGCACCGCAGGGGTGGCCGCGGCCGGCCCTGGGCCGCCAGGCGGTGATCGGCCGCGGACGGCTGGGCGCCGACCTGGCTGTGTACTGCGGCACAGCCTACACTGGTGTCACATCCATGCAACACATCCTACACCTGTGTCACGTCCATGCGACGCATCCTGTACTTATGTCACGTCCATGCGACACATCATACACTGGTGTCACATCCATGCGACACATCATTCACTGGTGTCACATCCATGCGACACACCATGTACTTATGTCACTTCATGCGACACATTATGTACTGGTGTCACATCCATGCGACACATCCTGTACTTGTGTCACATCAATGCGACACATAATACGATGTTATTACGTACATGAGACACATTCTGCACTGGTGTCACATCCATGCGACACACCCTGTACTTGTGTCACATATATGCAACACATCCTGCACTGGTGTCATATACATGCGACACATCCTGCACTTGTGTCACGTCCATGTGACACATCCTGTACTGGTGTCACATCCATGCGACACACCCTGTAATTGTGTCACATACATGTGACACATCCTATACTGGTATCACATACATGCGACACACCATGCACTTGTGTCACATCCATGCGACACATCCCGCACTGGTGTCACATCCATGCGACACATCCCGCACTGGTGTCACATCCATGCGACACATCCCGCACTGGTGTCACATCCATGCGACACATCCTGCACTGGTGTGTCGCATGTATGTCGCATGGATGCCTGCGACATCCTGGTGTGTCGCATGGATGTCGCAGGCTGTGTCCATGCAACACAGCCTACACTGGCGTCACATCCATGCGACACGTTCACAGCTAGTCTGGCTGGTGCTCGCGCGCCCGCCTTTGGCCTTGGCGCCTTATCTCCCGTGAGATATTCAAAGAAAGTGATTTGTCATCGCTCACAAGAGAACACAAAACAACCTCAGGAATCGGGACACCTCGTCGATCAGCCCAGCTTCTGCCCAGCTTCTGCAGGAGCCTGCGACACGTCTCGCGACAAATCAAGTCAATCAAGTCACGTCAATCACGTCAATCAAGTCGCCGGCGTGCCGGCTTCTCATTGGCCAGGTAATTGGACCACCTGACTCTGAGATTCCGTGGTGACGAGTTACCGCCAGCGGAGAAATTGGATGTGACGCAACGACGCCGAAAGGTTGACGTACGTGCAGCAGTGGCCACAATGTGTCTGTGCCTCGGTCTAAATATCACCGTACTGGTCAGCATACGGGTGTTCCGAGACCCGTGCAGCACGTAGCCAGTGGCTCTGGTGGACAAACCCTCTGTCGCGAGCAGCCGACACTATCAACGCCACTGATCACACCTTGATCCCTCAGTTACGCTCAATCAGTGTCGAGACAGCCTGGGCAATCTTGACATACGAAGCACCCCGCCCCGCCCCGCCTCACCATCAGCCTGAGTAGTCTTGTGCTCGGCCTGCGTATGTCCTTGTGCTCAGTCTGAGTTGAAAGAGTCCGATTTGAGAGAAGCGTTCGCCATACGTTCCGCTCTGACACCGAGTGGGGACGAAATCCTGCCAGGTGAAGCTCGCCAACGCTAACCAGCCACTGCATTCGTAATGCTCTGAGTGGGTGGAGTCCACTGAATGTGTTGAGCCCGCTGGGTGGGTGGAGCCCGCTGGGTGGGTGGAGCCCGCTGAGTGGGTGGAGCCCACTGAATGTGTTGAAGCCCCTTGGGTGTCTAGCTGAACCGATTAGCACGACTGCCATTCCCGTCCGACGACTATTTTCCACAGGCTGTCGGCGAAATGCGGTTCACGCAGATTAACGTGGCCTGGTCCGTCGCCAACGCCGAGTGTACGTCACGTGACTCGACCTGTTCCGTCTTTTCCAACAAGTAATTAACAATTAACATGGAATCGGAATTAAAGTCAAAAGGTTTTCCCGATTGCCTGTGCTTGGTTCCCAGTGCACTGTCATTCACAAATCATGCAATCCGCACATGTATTTGAAAACCGATCTGGATATGAATAGCACAGCTTTTGTCGTAGCCTTTGTCAATGGACAGAGCAAAGTATCGTGTCGCAAGGTCCTCTCAAACATTGCAGTGTGCAACAAAGTATCGTGTCGCAAGGTCCTGTCAAACATCGCAGTATGCAACAAAGTATCGTGTCTCAAGGTTTTGCAAAACATCGCAGTGTGCAACAAGGTATCGTGTCGCAAGGTTTTGCCAACCATCGCACTATGCAACAAAATGTCCAAAGAACTATCTCTGCATTAGCCCTAACACTATTGCTTGGCGGACGATGCGACGCGCACTGATATCCGTGCGCTATGTCATTAAGGATTCCAATATTTCCCTCAAATGAATCAACACGAATATAAACCCTCAAATGGAGAGCAATGGGGCATTATTTCCATGAATTTCCTCCAAAACGACTAGGCTGTGCCAGGTCGCGGAAAAGGAGTTCATACACGCGACACCTCCGGTAATTTTTGTGTGGAATCGCAGATTTTCACTTCGCAGCATCGAGTCATGACTTCGCATGCATAATGTTCAGTATTTGATTGAGGGTACTGGACATTTTAGGCTGAGATGCAAACGTGGGTTATTAGCCCTCGCATGACATTGGAGTGTTGACCTGGATTAACATCTAATTACATTTTTGGGATTGACAGAATGTTCTGTTGCAGGCTTTGATCATATATAATATATATATATATATATATATATATATATATATATATATATATATATATATATATATATATATATATTTACCTGCATACTAATCCACAGGATACTTAAAATATCGGGTACTGGCTTCCTTTCCAATTGTCTAGTGACATCGCTAGGTTGACCTGGTCTCAACCTTGATATGCGCCTCTAAGGTCTCAACCTTGATATGCGCCTCTAAAGGTAACATGCAGAAGTACGTTGTATCATATAACACCCAGAATACACCGCGATCGCCGCACCCGTAAGCCATCTGTTTTCTCCACTGCCGCCATAGTTAACGTTGATTCCGCTTTCCCCAATTCAATATCATGACATGACAGCCTCATTGTAAAACACACTTGACTACACCACAGTGCTGATCGAACTGCACAAATGCCTCAACATGCAGTTCGCAATGAGAACAGCCAATCAGCATTGCTCCCTGTCGGCTGATGCGGCCTGTTCGGCGCCGTTCGGGGCCGAACGTGACCGCCAATGGCTGTCGTCCGCCCGCTCTCGCATGCACGTGATGTCATCACCATCACTCTGTCAGTGCCCGTGCTCCGAGTCTGAAGCGGGTGGTGTGACGATCTCGGCGGCCGCGGCAGATAAGGTTATCGCCGACGATAACTTAGTCGCCGAGACAACAGCCTGCTCTGTGGCCGACCGCTGAGCTGTCAGTTAGATACGGTGAAGGTGCTGCCGGCTGCGGTGAGCGCGCATTCAAGGTGTCACCGACAAAGTGCAACTCACCGATCTTTTACCCAACTGCGTGATCTGCAATCGCAGTTGGAAGATCACCAACACCATCGGCGTTGCAAAGTACTCCAAGCTATGTAAATTGAGCAGACGTGCATAGGTGCTGCAAGGTATCACTGGCAGGCTCAGCAAACATCTTCGACTTATTCTGGAGGAATGCAAGACAGTTATTTTAAATTATGGATGTCGTCACAGCAATGTTTTTGTGAAAATATGTATTCATGAAATGCCATGATTAATGCCCACAGTACCCCTGGCGGAGGTAGATGACTGGACTAGGCCTTCCTTGATAAGCCAGTGGGAATTACCCGATGTGGCTTAAAATAGCTTTGATTCTGCCTAATCCCATGATCTACCATATTTCCAGGCTACTCGAGTTTTTTTTCCAAGGATTCAAGACAATATCAGTATATTGACATACTATGACCTCCAGTGACCTCACCGTCGGTCAAGATGCAACTTTGAGGCATGCTTCGGGCTCTCCATGATCAGCGCTTTCCAATGGTGCTTTGCATTTCATCCTAGCTTGTGTAGGTCAGACGTCAGTAGAAGGACGGGCCTTCAAGACCACCCTCACCCTCTGTCGGAGAAAGGTGGATTTTCGGGTCGGCTCAGCGATGGTTCATCGCAGTGCTGTGGTCTGGGGACGTAATCTCCACACTTGATTCGGAAGATGAATAATTTGCATGCTATTATACATTATACATCAACATGCTATTTAATTATTGATACAATGTCATGTCCATTACACAAATGAACTAATTGTCAAATATATAAGTGTCAATTTCCCTGACATCATTGGTGAACAATGCCGTTGCATCTTTCTAAGTTTCCCTAACTAATTCCAAAAGGTCTAAGTTTTCTTAACTAGACATTAGCGGCACCTCTCTCCGATATACTCAAGCTACACCAGCAGGGCAGACTTAGAGGTAGGCAACGCATTGAAGTCCCTTTTATGACACAAATTACAATTTGGTCTGACACAAATTTGGTTGCGTTTTACTTCACCAAAAGCTTGGAATAAAATTACCTGTTCTAAGCGTCGTATAATTTAAGATGTACTTAGAAATAAAGTCGCATTTAAAAAACATGCTGGGCAACATATTAATAGAAAATACTAGCTACTGCTAGTGCACTATACTAGCTATGCCAGTGGCTGCTTGACATGGTCTAAACGTGTCAATCGGTTTCTTTGATTTCCTGTTCTTTCCTTTTCTCGGTATTCCTTTTGTCCTCTTTTCCTTGCTCTTTGGGTGGAGGAGTGTGTGTTAGGAATTAGGAGACAGGAGATGATTAATGTTAGGATAGAAAATGTAAGATTCGGTTACAGTTGTCTGATATCAAGTTCCTCATTAGCACCTAAGCAGTCATTCCTGGAGCTCTGGACGACGTTCCTGGAGACTGGACGAGCTTTGCTATTTGTCTGGGAGGGCTTTAGGAAAATATGTCTACTAATATTAGGTGGCAGAATCTGGCCCAAAAGAGAACCGAACTGGATTATTGTAACATACCTTGACTTTATTTATCATGACCTTTTTCTCATGCATGGAAAATAACGTAATTAGGTCATACGGGTAAGGAAGAACACTCCTACATGTTAATGGGTAGAAGCTTCATATTTAAAAACAAAATACGCCAGAGGCCCGGACTCATGAAGGCAATGGAAAAGAAGTTGCATTTATTCTGGGTAGTCACCTTGCAGCAAAAACATCATCAGTCACCTAGCCCCATTTTATACGGCAAATCGAACTAGCATGTCGCGACATTGTTCGCAACGTCGGTAATCGAGAAGGATCCTCTTTGAAGTGGGCGGTGTCCCTTTTCGAGCGAGAAGGGACACCTCGAAATAAATCGTGCACAATGGAATCGGATTTCTATGACGTGAGTACACATGTGTGTATTTTGTGTGTCCGAGGAGCGACTTCCTTTCTTCGAGAGTTTCAGCTTGCAGTAGACCATTGACCGGGGATTTTAGTTTGGCGGGGGATAAATGTCGGCCATTTGACCACTTTTCCACTATGTTTGTGTTTCGCGAACCAGAGCTCTTTCAACTATGCATAGTTGGTGCATCTTGATGGGATGCACCAAATGAAGTGCACATAGACATCTGTGGCACCGCTCGCTCAAGCCCAACTGCTTCGCATTTCCTGGCAAGCCACGACGACCTGGCACCCGAAGAAAATTCCCATTTCCCGGACTAAGTAGCTTCCACAACAACGTTTGTATGATAAAAAACAGGTTATTTGTTTTTCACTAACATTCAGCAGACATTGAAGCCTGTGCATCGGGACACACTACTGCCGGACCAGTTTTATTTGTTTTAAGATGACGTAGCGATTGGAGGGTGGTAAAATGTTCGGCCCATGCACGCGTACAATCTGCCATGAGCAAGTACACTTATAATCTGGGAATGCGCTCTTCCCATGTTCTTGAGGCCATCCGTGAACGATTATGGATAAATCTACTGGAACTCGCTTAGCCTGGGTTTCATATTCATATCCATCAGACAATCCTTGTGTTCGGTGAAGAGAGGCACAGGGGCGGTCCTCCCATTAAGACACTTAAATCAGTGCCTGAACCGAGTGGAGTTGCAAAGTATTTTTGCGTATTATTTTCGTACGAAGAGATGCTTTAATCCATTTGAAAATAGCGGCGTTGAAGACTGGAAGTATACATGCATGGTTTACTCGCAATTATAGTGAAAATTTAAGTTCACATTTACATCAAACATTTAAGACAGCTTTATCACTGCACCATATATTGCGCTTTTGTTTCATAGCAAGCGCAGGGTATGCGGAATTTTTGGAATGCACTGCATTGTACTCTCAGGGGAAATCGCTATGTCAATGTCACTTTACAGGCTACATCGGGCATTCACACAAGACAAAATCCAGTTGATTCATGAAATTAAGGGAATGTGCGGCATTGTGGGGCAGGAGCAAGTTACATACCTACCTACTTAAATAGGTACGAGAGGTGGCAAATGCTAGAACCGAAAGCCCAACAAAGATGTCTGTTCAGGAGCAGTGAGCTCTTACTGGGCTCTGATGTGATGCATAGACAGCTCTGCAAACATTTATTAGTGCAACCAGGAGGGACATCTCAGTCCCTCCTCCAAAACATCCCCATTTGAAGCAAAATTTGTCTTAAATGCCCATTTATGCATACCCTATTTTTATGCATTTTACGAAACAATGCTGCTCTCAGCTTGCTTAGGTACCTACTAAGGTTTTCAAATGCAATGAATTAAAACAAAATATTGTGAGAATTAGTGTTTGCTTGGCCCTACCAAACGACTCAAAGCCAACCTTCTGGAACTATGCAATGCATGCAATTTGGGTAAGTAATAGAAGAAACCCGTAGGTCACCTTTTGGTCATGACTGTTTTTTGTGGTGTTTTCGAATGTGATTTGAATTAATTTGATATTCATTTATTTGTGAAATATAACTTTTTAGACATAAGCACTTAAAGCTATACTGATAACTAAAAAAGCAATCATCATACCACGAAAATAACATCACGATCATTAAAATAACACAACAGAAGAAAAACATCTTTTTGACCATGCAGATGCATGCTATCCCGCCTCACCTCCACGAAATATAGAACACGTGTATCGAAAACGTGTTCTCGGGTTGGGCAGACTAGTAATGTAATACTACAACAACAAAAACCTAACCTAGCCTAACTCAATCTACCGATGTTAGATCACCTAAACCTACTCATGTTGGATCACCTTAATCTATTGATGTTGGACCGCATCGCCTAATGTCATCCGCAGTATCAATGCTCAGTGGCATGATTTTATAGAATGAAAATATTGCTGATATCTGTCTTATATGTTATCTATTGAGCCCCAAAAATGATTTTTTGGCACCAAAAACTAAAAATAGTTGCTTTAATTTTTTTAACCAAAAAGTGGGCAAAATTCAAGGATATTTTTTGGAAGGGTGCAGTCGTGACATATTCTGCCTCACCCCACTTGTGTTCCTCGGACCGCCCCTGGAGACACATAGTTATCTGTATTGAATTGAAACAGAATGTGACACCATCGGGAGAGCAATAGAGAAATCGATCTAGGTTACTTGGCTTGACGTCGATGTATGGACGGCGCCGGAGACTGTACCGATGGTTATACACGCAGCGTAATTTGGCCGTACGTCCGACTAGCTGTAGCAAACTGCTCTACTTGGTCGCGCGTGCATCTCGAGTTGCGAAGTGTGCGTCAAATTTTAGTTCACAGATACAGCAACACTGTTTTCGACATAATCACGCGAAATATGCCTAGCAAGCTTTGATATCATACTGGCCAGGACACACGTGAGACTGCTAACGACATCACCCTATTCCATAAAAACACCATCACACCCTCTTGGAAGAAAGATGAAAAGGCCATCCGTGACGTCATGAAGAGCACTATGTCCGTCCAACCAGACCACACAATTTGTCTCATTGTCTACTACAAAACGCTGAAAACGTCATCTCGCATCATGCGCAACGACAGTTTCAAGCCCACAACCTGAACCCAGACCGATTTAGTATACCGTTTCAGGGAAATTATGAAATATTCTTCAGAAGCTGACATATCTCGTTCGAAAGTGGACACGGGTGATACTTCATCTACCTCTGGAAATAAAAGCGTGTTCTGGAGACAGACGCCTGGTTTCGGGGAAGCAGCCAGGTTGTCCCAAAATGTTGATGTTGACAGGTGGTGGACAAATGAGTCATTGCACGGCTACTTCTACCCCACTATACTTCTTCCAATGCTACATGCCTAGAGAGCTGCTGGAAACCGTCAGCACCTGCACAAACCAGAGAGGTCTGAACTAGGCAAACTGAACTAGGCAAGCTGGACTCACTGGGCGAATGTGGCAAAAAGGGAACGGGGACGATTATGAAAAGTCGTCCAATACTACAAAAGTTCCTGATGCGAAGGACCTGAAAAAATGAGGGTCATCGGTCTGCACTGCCCGCCAGGATCCCACACGAGGCGCCATTGAGCATCACAGCCTGGATGGATAACAAGCCCGTCACCCTCGCCTCTAACCACGAAAAATCTAATCGGAGATCGACTGCAGACGTTGGTCCAAGGAGAAAAAGCATGTGATGGTGAAGCGCCCGGACATTGTGCTTCAGCACACCAGGTGCATGGGTGGCATAACCCTGATGGACAGGATGGTTGCCCATTACAGGATGAAGACGATGACCAGGAAACGGACTGCGGATCATGTTCCACATGCTGGATATGGCTGCTGTAAACCCGTGGATCGAATATCGCGAACAGTTGCGTGGGATGGATCCAGGGGACATTGATTCTGCATGAAGTACAGGGGGTTCAAGTTGGATATTGCAGAACAACTAATCAAAGTGACAACGCCTCCTATCACAACCTCCTATTAACGGGGTGGATGAAGGGACGAGCAGCCAGCAACGTGGTTCTTACCACTTCAACTCGTATCATCACTCCCTTCCTGCTGAAACCGCACGAAGAACATCAGCCGGAATCTGCACATGCCGGAGATCATGTCGGCGAAGGAGGCATAGCAGACATTCCGACAGTCGAACTGCAACAAACTGGCGAGAACCAGATGCTTGTCCCGCCAGGTCTTCCTATGCCTGACTTCTAGCAGGAACTGCCTCAAAAAGTTTCACGATTCAAGGCGGTGTCGCGTTGGGAGGTATCTGAAGATGTTGCAGACTCATTCGGTAAAGTGAATCATGTCTTTCACCTTTTTCTAGTTCACCGCTTCTCGCACCTTTCATATTGTGTATTGTGCAACACGTTGTTTAATGACATGAATAAACAATGGGAAGCCAGAATCATCGCCTTTTAATAGCAAGTGCAAGGTATAAAAACCAATTAAGACCCAATGTATAGATTTCTATACATTCAAAAAACATATAAGTGGTTGTGGAAAAAAATGTCAAAAAATAGTTGTCGTGCACATGTGCCCTAATATTTCATAATCTAATAATGATGTTCTTCATACTACTCCCTATTAAGCATGGGTCTCAAGAGGCTATCCATTTCGGAATCCTAACCCATGAAGTGCCTGGAGAAATAATGTTCGTGAAATATGTGACATTTTTGCTAGTGTATCTGTTTTGTGTATCTCCGTGACCTATGGCCAAGGCCTTTCGAGTCAGGTTGGACAATAGCGTCAGCTGCTGGAGTGTCGTTTAGCTACATATATAACGCGTGTGACGATTGTGATCGGCATCAGTTTTTTTAATCTGTGCGCGCACTAACTTAGCCCACTGCAATGCAACATTTTAGTGGCAATAGCGTAATTAGCTTTCGCCGAAGCGGCTTCGAAATCCGTCGATCAATCGCCGAGTTTGATTGAACCAATTTAACCGGTTGAAAATGGAATACGCGGACTTTTTGCCAAACCAGCCAAGCTCCCGTGGGAGGGATTTGATATGTGGATATCAATTCAGCTGTGTTATCTACAGCTGCGTTCCAAGAGAGCTATTACTGTTATTGTCATAATAATTATGCACTGTGATTGGTTAATTCGGCGTGTGCACAGATAAAAACCGATATCGATCACAATCGCCACACCAGTCATATATGTAGCTAAACGACAACACCCCAGCAGCTGATTCCTATTGTCCACGCTTGACCTATGGCGTTCAACTACTTAATTCTTGAAGATGATTAATATTGTTTGAACCGTGGGAAATATCAGCATAAGGTAGCTAATCACGCAATCTATTGACTTATGAGTGACTTTATAACATATTTTTATCGTCTTCACAATTGCATTCTTCGGCAATCTTCTGCATAAAATCTCCAACGGACAACGAAAAGCTATACAAAAGCTATAAAATGTGTATAGAAAGGATGTAAAGAAGATATACGCAGACAACGCTGTCGTCTTCAACGATATATATATATATATATATATATATATATATATATATATATATATATATATATATATATATATATATGTATACATATATATATATATATACCTATATATAGATATAGTGTGTGTGTGTGTGTTTGTGTGTGTGTGTGTATGTGTGTGTGTGTGTGTGCGTGTGTGTGTGTCTGTGTGTGTGTGTGTGTGTGTGTGTGTGTGTGTGTGTGTGTGTGTGTGTGTGTGTGTGTGTGCGTGTGTTCAGATGTACACATGCGTAATATGCATATGACGCACATGCAATGTATATGGTGGCGGAAAATGAGACAAGTGTTGCGGCATCAGGGGATGAACGGCGAAGGTGGGCACAGAGATAGCGGACAGGATGGGAGCGTGACGGGACAAGAAGGAATGGGAACAGAGACGATAAAGTCGTAAGTGCTGGCAGTAGTAGCCGGTAGTGGGTCGCCGGAATAGTAGCAGTAGTAGGTCGGTGATAGCAACACAGACGGGAAGACAAGAGATAACGCCGGCGTCACAGCACGAGACTGAAAACTGCAACGGTCACGGTTGCACCACAAGGCACAGCGAAGGGAGCGGCCAAGTCCTTGGGACTGGGATGGCGCAGAGGTTCTAACATGCACACCAGCTACAAGCAAGAGCTAATGGGGATGGGTCGGTGAACAGTGATGAGATGCAGGCTTCCTCCTGACTATGCGTCGTTCCAATAATTGTCAGACAATGGCTGAATGTTACGATATATGACATAATTATCTCCTTTTCAGATGTTCGGTTTGTTGGCACTCACCGGCCAGCTGCTCTCCGTAGTTCTACAGCATGCTGTCGGTGCGGTTTGGTGGACATTGGAGCGGGGTCATCAACTATGGAGCTATTTGCTGCATGCTTTCTTCCCTCAAAAGCAAGGTAAGTACGCTACATACCCGGGACCTGGGAACGCATAGCACTGCTGGCAAATGAAACAAAATATATGGTCATCCAGTGAAGATTTAAAAAAGACGTCAGAATCAGGGCAGATTTCCAACGTGAAATATGCGTGCTGGTGGTTTTCCACCCATAATAGGTATCGCGGAATATTTTTTTCGACATGATTAGAAGTAACTTTGTTGGTTAATCGTTTACATCACACAAAAAATAACGGTATGGTGATGCATTCACAAAGCCACCTTTTCGGCTTATGGTATGCGGTGCACCGTTTTCCGTTTTTTTTTGTCCACCGTCATAGAGAGGGCCGTTGACGACATTGAAGATGGTGAGAACGTTTTGACCACGTTCTTACCTAACTGGCTGAAATTTCGCACTTTTTAAATATAATAACTAGCTGTTGATTATTCGCATCCAGCGTACGTGTTTGGCTATGAATACTAACGGATCATCGGGCTCACTTGAGGTTGAGCCTCTTTTCCCTCATGTTGCATTTTGCGGACATAGTCCAGGCTCGTGCAGCATCACGTTTTCCATGCACAGCGCATTTTGTACCCGCATGGACTGAATAGCAATTGCAAGGGTGTCCAGTCTTGGTGTGGCCACCCGTCCTATTTTGCGGCCCAAGTCTATTTTGAATGTCTCGGCTCTCAGGACGGAGACACTACAAATGGCATGCTGTGACGATTTCTGTGATATGCAAGTTAACTGAACGGAACGCTCCCTGATGCTGACGTGTCCAGTACACAGCAGCAGTTTTTAACCCGGCTGTCACTGCGGTGTGTTGACTCACACGAGTCACTGAGGGGGGCTTTCCCTTGTCTCTTCGCAATCAATGAACCAATTACGCCGATTCGAACGATATTCGATAGCCGTAGAACTTTGCTCGAGAGAGAACACTTTGTTTACGTGGAGGCTACTGGTTAGGTCACAGATCCTGTCAAGTATAACGATTTGACTGTTTTTTTTGGAGCTCGTACTTTTAACGGAAATCGGAGCATTTGGGTAATATAAAATTTCAGCTGTGTTTGGATATGTGACGTTTGTAACCTACATTGCCCATGTAAACACTTTTTGGCCTTAAGTCAAGTAAGGTTGCTTGAGAGGAAGAAGTCAAATTGCATATTTAATAACAGTGCGATACATACAATGTAATGCATTTTCTAGATCACATTTCCGTAGGATCTGACAAAAACTGACATAAATATTCGTATATGCTGGGGGATTTTGCGTATCTGCATTATGTAGCATGACGCCTATGAAGTCATGTCAAGTGAAAATATTTCACGGATTGCAAAAGTACGCATTTTTACCGTAAAGGCGAAGCAACTCGGGTCATTCCTTGCCAAGACTAAGGAGATCAATGTGGTCCGGCGCTCTAACCAGCTGAGCAATCCAGCCAGCATTTCAGTAGAAGTGCCAACATTTGTGTTTGTGGCACTTATTGATCAGAGTCACACATAGAGCATAATTTTGAGGGAGAGCAGTGTTCACTTTCTCAAAAAAGTTTAAGAAATGAGCAGGCCTGTAATCTGAACCAATGAACTCACATGCACGAATAGCTCACATGCACGATTTCTTCCCACACTTTAACACGTCTAACCCAGGAAATACTTGTATTTTCTATTACAAAATGAAGCGTCTTGGAGAAGGCATGGATGTGTTGATGCACCTCATCTGGGTGCCCCACTGGTATATATATCAAAACACATAGCGTTCATCGCGATGCTGCACATTGTGATTATAGGGAGTAGGACAGTAAGTAACATTATGCTTATCGTAATGGAAGATGAATGTGGCTCCGGTAAAAACCATGCGTTTCGACACCGAGACTTCATCAACTGTGACTGTAGGTGGGCTATAGCCCTCCGGTCCGAATAAGCATCGAATGAAGGAGCCCCAATGCCTCGTTCATGCAAAAACCGTCCTGGCCTCTCCTGAAGCAACTTTTTGTATTATTGCAGTTTAGGCCGTTAATAAGATACGTTTTACCCATAATTTACATCCGTGAAGTAAACAAATAGGTTTGGCTAGGCTAAGTTATGTTAGGTTAGGTTTTTAGGTAGGAAATGCTTGATGCTGTTGATTTCCTTGAAAAAAAAACAAATTCCGGGAGAAGGTCAGACTAGATTTGGTTAGGTTATGTGTCGATTGGTTAGGCTGGTTATGTTAGATTAGCATAGGTTAGGCTAGAATTTTGTGTTGAAATGCTACGTTATTAAGTGTATATTACTTCGCTCAAAGCGTCGTTTTTGGTATTATTTGTTGGCTTACTGAAAAGCATGCACTTGCACCGGACATGAATCGTCACATCGTCTTAATGACGTTCAGAAAGATGATATTCGAATGCTTTCTCTCAGATTAACGCGAGAAACGCAAATGTACCTAAATACCTGGGTACTGGGCCGAAGCAACAGAATTAGGTAGCAATTCCTGACGAACCCGGATGTATTTAAGGTGCACGACGTAACGCAACGTGAAACGGGGTTCACCCCGTTCTGCCTCTGAATCGCCTGCTATTGCGGCGGGCCAGCGTCGCGCCGCTGCCAGTGCCTGCTTACAAACCTTTGTCGTAAATTATGTTCAAAGTATGCATATAGCACAGACATTGCCACCCTTCGATGCCAGATGGTATGGCGTGCCGCAGCTCGGGCGTAAAATCAATAACACATACATAGCAACCACCACTATTTACTTCTCACAATTAATAGGGTAATCTTTCTTTTTTACTGATTTTGCTCTTTTTTCTTATTTTTTCTCAACACCCCCAAACGTTAACGAAACCGTCCTTGCTTTACTTTCCCTGTGTTTTTTTTTTTTCTTCTTTTTATTCTTTTTTTCTTCCTTCGATCCCTGTTCTCCTTGTCTGCCCGAGTTAAGGTTCCATTACGCCCCACATGTCCCATACTGACAACCATTTTGTCCAGCATGTGTCTATATGATGGCTGATAGCGCCACTAATTAACGTAAAGGCTTGGTCATGTACCAGCATCACATGAGGTGCTATTTTGATCTTTCGTTTCTCCCCATGCCTCATTACGTGCCATTTTTCCCCGCAGCATCTCGATATACAAACCAATTTGTAGTGTAATACGCAGAGCACCCACTCAATCGATTGGTCAGCTTGACAGCTGAATTGATCGGCTTAACCTCTGACCTTCTATTTCCGTTTGTGTGGGTGTTTTACGCGGATCTGCACCTGTACGTCTAGATTGTGAGGAGGACGAGTCAACACTAACGGCGACGCTATCGCTGGAAATGTATGCAGCTATACAAATGTTCTGCTCTGAATGGATTGCTCTTGAATGTAGAACTATTGTGCTCTTGAGTTGCACTTCCAATTGATGCATCACTGGTGATTCGAACCTGATTGTAGGCAAGTTCGCTTCGCCCAGCAGTGATAGTCAAGTTTTTGTTTCGCTACGCGACAACTGGTTCGCAAATCCAATAGCCGTTGCTTGCCCTTGTATTGATCGGGCTGATGATTAAACAATGCGGCGACCACTTGAACAACAGCTTCAACAGTTTCTCGAATCCAACAAAAGCAAACACCAGCAAGATCATGCCTCCAAGTTTCCACAGCCACCCGTGATGGACTACCGTTCAACGTCCTATCGCACGGTAGCGGTTGTTGGCTTGATTGCAATGCAAAAATGGTACGCAGAATATTATACGCTTGCAAGACAGTGCAAAATGTAACCATATGTGGTCATCTGATTTTCTTGTAATTAATCACGTAAACATTGACAACATTTACGAAAGCATGAAAATGCACATTGTACTTGGAATCGATTTCCAATTGGCAGTTCGACTACTACAGTTGATTGTAGTTTTTCTTCAATTATCGCTCCTGTCAGGGTACAAAGAACACCTTTGCATATTTTCACCTCGCAATAGATGGGTTCATTTCATGCGTAAGACGAAAATCGGACCAGCTTCGACCATTTGGACTCAGGTTTGTTGCCTTCAATGTATTGCATTATTGTATTATCGTAATGTGATTTCTGGGTTTGTCCTGCTTCTACATAGCAAACATACACATTTATAATTTTCTATGAACTAACTTTTCCATTTCACCATCGAATAATTACAGGAAAAAAGAAAACTAAGCTAGGACGCTAGTTCTTGACTTTTCCGCTTGGGATGGTGGGGTTGCGGCTGGTGTCTTTGCACGACGTGCCAGCTACGGCAAGTATGACGTTTGTTCAGAGCTTGCGGTTTCCAATTATGCAGATCCGATGATTTGCAGATTCGAGCTCTACTAGATCTGCATATTCAAAATATACTGATCTTAAAGGAGTGTGAGGTGATTGCACCGTATGGATGGGCAATGTTATTACGGATGTGGTCACCTAAATGAGCATGCTGTGTTTTGTTCATGGTGTCTCTGACAGTAGTGCCACTTTGTATATACTAAGGGCAGCCACATACTAAGGGCGGTCACATACTAAGGGCGGTCACATACTAAGGGCGGCCCCGACAATCATTGATTTGCCCGTTCCACAATCATGCTGAAGCTTAAACATGCTAGCATGTCGGCGCATACTAGATACAAGTGATCCTGGGGCAGCTTTGGCCATCAAAAAGGCCATTTGGCCCCCAAAGCCAACTTCACAAAGTGACGCCCATGTTCTCCGAGGTGTTCGCCGAAACGTTGTCTGACTACGCCTTATTTTCCCAATGCCTGTGGCGGGTATTTATGCACACACACACACACACACACACACACACACACACACACACACACACACACACACACACACACACACACACACACACACCACATCCATCTCGAAGAGATGAGCGAAGCGCATCAACGTACTCCGTGCACATGCAGGAACAGACTGGGGAGAAGACAGGAAAACACTATTTCGACTATGCAAATCAATCATGCGACCCATCCTAGAATACAACATCACCTTTGCCACCATTTCAGAAACCCAAAGCAAAAAGTTAGAAATCATCCAAAGCAACTGCATCAGAGCAGCCACAGGCGCCTTCAGCACCACTCCGATGGCCAGTTTTCTAGTGGACTCCAACACGCCTCCACTCCACTTCAGGAGAACGCAACAGCTGTGCCGCTACCACATTGCAATCAAATATAATACAAGTAGTCCGGCACAGCGCTGCTTTACGCCTGTCAAGTACGAAAAGAGCCGATTTGGGAGCGAGCTTCCACCATATAATACTACAATTGATACGGCTCTCTCAGATCTTAATCCCACAATGCCAATCACTGCAACTCGACCACCCACTAGGCCATTCTGGATACTCAGTAAACCAAAGGTTGAGTACTTGCTCTCGGAAAAGAAATCGACTCTCACACCGGCGGAAATTCATGGCATCTTCCACAAGTTCGCCGATGACAACAATCGCAAAACACTCGTATTCACGGATGGGTCGAAGCACGAGGTCAATGTAGGCATCGGTATCACTGGATCAGGCCTTAGGCATTTCAAGCGCCTGCCGGATAACTTCTCCATCTACTTCGTTAAAGCCCTGGCCATTCCGGTCGCTTTCTTCATTCTCATGAAGGGTAAAGCTAGATACGTAGTAATTTGTTCAGATTCCAAATCCGTCCTTCAGTCAATTAGCAACAACCCACGACTGTACACATCAAGTCATGGACAGAATCCAACAAATAGTAGCCCATAATGTAAACAAGAAGTTTTCCTTCCTCTGAATACCGGGCCACGCCAACATCCCAGGCAACGAAGAAGGCTTGGCTCACAAAGTAAGCCTTAGCGTTGCACACATTTACCCCAGTATGGCATATTCGGTAGACGATTGCAAAGCACTCCTACAAAGCCACATATGTCAGCATCAGCAAAACACATGGACACAACACAACTCTACACAACACAAATTCAACCACACCCACAAAAACAAACCAACGGTAGGCACATGAAACACATCAAATCAAGCTCACCGACAAAAGGAAATCATCCTCACTAGACTCAGAACTTGTGGCACTAAGCTAACCTCAACTAGAGTATGACCAATATATATCACCTCGCTGGGACACCTGGAACACCACATTAATCATAGGCCACATCCTGCTACACTGTAGTAACTTTGACGCCCAAAGAGCACTTAAGGCCTTCTGCCAAAAAGAGTACATCACCTTGTCGCTTCCATCGTTTCTGGGTGACAAGCACCCAACAGTCCTTCAATTGCTATTTGAATATCTGTACGTCACAAAACTAGCAGGAGCACTGTAGACTCCACACCACCAACACTCACTTTAACACGCCATGCATGCCCGCGAAACTCTCTTAGGAAGTATATAAATAGCCATCCCAGAATGGCATTGGACGTAAATGAGCCAATTTGCTTTCCAGTTAGAAATGAATGGTTACCTAGCGGTGCCGTCGGACGTGGATGAGCTGACTTGCTTTAGGAAAGCAAGAAAAAAGAAACAAACAGAAAAAAGAGAAAAAATTGACATAAAGTAAAGCGACCACTCCGAGGAGCCATCAGACGTAGATGAGCCGATTTACTTTGCAATTCATAACGTAAAGCAGCAAACCAGAAATACAGCGGACGTAGGTGAGCCGTATCGCCAAATACCGTACTAACCCCACTGAAAACCCTGTATGGCATGCCTAGACTAACCCTCTACTAACAACTAACACGCGGTGGCCGGCGTGATAGGCGGTATGGACAATTACCTCCTTGTCCACACGGTAAAGAACCCTCGGTGCTCTTCGACAAGGGTAAGCTAATGGAAAAATCAACTTTCTCGTCACTCTCAAATCACCTCTCCCCCCAGCTACAACTTATCTTGCGGAGGAGTAAGGTAAAGTTAAAACGATTTAGACATCAGATAGATGTCCCCACCCAGCACCCACATTCAGTACCTAAAGCATAACACACACTATAACGTAAAAACTTCCTTAACATAAATGTACACTTGCCTGAGCTTTCCTTGCAAAACACACTCGCTTTAAAGGCGGCACAACCGACCTTTATGGTCCGACAACCCTCTAAAGATCACTCTCCCCCCCCCCCCCTCCATTGATCAGCTTGAAATCACTTTATTCGTATGCAGATAGCTGGAAGCTATATTTGCATGTGGATCATGTTACGTTTTGGTTCACCATCAGCATTCCCAGACTGCAAGAGACATTGACCAAAGGACTACAGGTCTGTCTGAGCCTGGCTGAGGATTAATAAACCTTGGCCTATGAACCTTAAATAAAATTAAAAAAAAAACCTTGGCCTATTAATAAACCTATGGCCATTGACTGGAAATAATGACATCACAAAAAACAATTTTCCCCACCCAATCACTTTGGAAATATTCCGTCCCCGTCCGATAAATATGCACGTACCAAGATGTCATTCATATGTCGCAAAGCTAACTATCGACCAGGGAACATTTCACAAATACCGTGAAATCGCAGCAACACCCCCCCCCCCCCCCCCATGAATTCAAGGGGACGTAGTTGGGTTTCTACGAGGGGAGGCTTCGTTCCTATGAGGGGGAGGCACGCCATCCTCCGAGTGGAAAACCACTACTGGAATTGTCTCTTGTGTTAGCCTATCGATATTTGGTAGCTTAGATACCTATTTGTTCTCAGTGCAGTGCAATGGCACGGCAACTGCCTCAATGATGTGGGCGGCGGCGGGAAGAGCCATTTTGAAGTCGATTCTTTCCATCATTGGTGCAGTCAGGATTATTAATGGGGAGGGGGGGGGGGCACCAAAAAATGTAATGTAAAAGGACAGCTTTCGACGCGCGAAGCAGGCTGAAAGTTTTGGGTTTGGTGTGGTGAAAATCTCAAAATGTCTTGTCTCCTCTAGCATATTTTTGGTTTCTAGGAGGGACGGGACCCCCTTGGCTGCACCTCCACTTTATATGCAAAGTCTATCAGGTTTATGGTATGTTAAACAATTGGTATGCTAAACCATTGGAGGTGGATCGGAGCCATGATAGAATAGATTAGGTAAAACGCTGTAAAATTCGGCAAATGCTTAAGTTGAACAGATTCGGTACAACGTCCTGAATTGTCGTTCAGCTGTCGATATTCTGCAAAATTACTAGAAATGAAAGGTGCTCTCTATCGCCCCATCGCGTCGGCGCAAATGCTGCTTTACTTACTCTGCTACCAAATTTTGATGCAGCCAAAGTAATGCCAGAACAGCAGCTTTCTGGATAGTACGAACTAGTATATTTGGGTACGCAGCAGGACCAATTACTTTTGAAAATTGCATCGTAAACCGCATAATGCTCACCCTCTTCGTATCTTACTGATCACAAAAGAATATTCATCATTGCCAAGGATTTTGTCACCGGTTGCGGTAGCCGATGTGCATTCATGACATGCAGTCTACAGTATGTTCCAAAATATCTCCAAAAGTCTACAGTATGTTCCAAAATATCTCCAAAGTCTACAGTAGTCCAAAATATCTCGCAAAGCTCTTGCTCAATGGTGGACGACACAGGTGCTTGTATTTTGTTGTCGTTTGTTTGCGTGTTGTAGGCCCTATATTTTCCGTGCATTGCCGTGATTTCACATAGTCCGCCATGTACTGACGAAGCACCATAGACACTCAGCGCATGTGCTGACGAAACACCATAGACACTCAGCTCATGTACTGACGAAGCACCATAGACACTCAGCGCATGTGCTGACGAAACACCATAGACACTCAGCTTATGTACTGACGAAACACCATAGACACTCAGCTCATGTGCTGACGAAATACCATAGACACTCAGCTCATGTGCTGACGAAATACCATAGACACTCAGCTCATGTGCTGACGAAATACCATAGACACTCAGCTCATGTGCTGACGAAACATCATAGACACTCAGCTCATGTGCTGACAAAACACCATAGACACTCAGCTCATGTACTGGTGAAGCATCATAGATACTCAGCTCATGTACTGATGAAACACCATATACACTCAGCTCATATACTGATGAAGCACCATAGGTACTCAGCTCATGTATTCACAAATCACCATAGACACTCAGCTCATTATGGATGGCTTTAGTAAACAAATGCAAACACAAATCCTCTCTGACACGGCCTCTTCATGCGCTCTGTCTCCCTCATTTATCATCCTTTCTCTCCCCTCTTCCTCCTTCTCCAGCCTGCAACAAGCACGGCCTTTCCAGTTTCCGAGAGAGCAGTGCAGAATCCACTTATCTTCTCCCTGTCTACCTAGGCCATTAATGTGTTCGGCACTCGCTGAAGGTTTTCTCAGCCAAGGCACGGCTGCCTTGAGACTCAATAGTAAGAGATGAAACGATTGTTTTGTCACATTGCTACCAGTTCTCCGCGTGAAGATAGGTAGGTTATGAACAAGTTGCAACGATGGAGCAGTTTGGTACCCTGTGCAGGATACCGCCATGTCCTCTTTGTTGAAGGGATGGCGCATAGCTGCACACGATAGGGCGACGTCACACAGCCTGTGACGGCTTCTCCGTGAGCACCCATTGGTGCTGAGACGGGACGCAGCGAGTAGCAAGCGCAGCATTACGTGCCCTTACATGTCTGCATAATTAGCTGCATCACTTGGTTCGGAACGCAGCCCACAGGACACACAGCCTCTCTCCCTCTCAGAAACCATGCTTCCGGCCATGCATCATCTTTCCTTTCAAGGCGATTAATTCGTACTCGATTATTGGTGCTATATGCAGCTCGCCGTACCACCTGAGTGCTTTTTTATGCAGCAATTTTCATCACTTTTTCAACTCGCTAGATGAAGGGAATTTATCAATTACATGCTTTCAGTGGCATAAAGGTGGGCATTAGCATAAGACTGTTGCCGGCAGACGTGACTAAAAGCATTGCTGAAACAATGCAAACCGCTGGGCCGCCGTCCTGCCCTATAGCGCCTAGACGGCAACATACGCGACTTTTAAGCTTCAAGTAGCTGGAAGCGCGATAATTGCAGTTGATACAGTCATAGCCCTGCAGCGTGCTGCGCTGCTGGGTGGATTCATGTATGACTCCGAAGCATTAGCTATCTTGTGCATTATATATTTTATGTTGTTTGATGTTTATCTTATATTATTTTCCATAAGCAGCAATGCAAACTAAATTTGCTTGTGTTGCTCCTAATTTTTTCAGGCTGGCGAGAGCAGTTAGGATTCGAAGTATCAATGTACTTAGTCATTAACCCTTCAGGCTTTCCGGTCAGATCCTTGCACCCAGTCTTGAGGGAGGGGGTCATTATATGCCCCCTTTAATTTGCAAACTAAGCGTCGCACGAAAACGAGAGTTCGACTAGTAGGCCTGAAACCATCCCAAACATATTTTGTCCTAAAAAAGTGACATAGCAATGAGGATTTATGTTGTCACGGCTGACGTCATGTTTTTGCTTTTGGGGAGTTCACTTTAGGGAAGATAATAAAAACAAAACTTATTTGGAATCCGAAGAGGAATGTGAAATCGACCATGGTCCCAAGATGTTTGTCTACTCAAAAATACCAATAATCATGTCTTGAAAATTTTTAACTTTGGATTTTTCGATGTTTTTTACGTTTTTTCTTTTCTTTTTGCAATGGGTATAGCGCACCTATAAACGTTGTTTTGAGGAAATGTAACCTCATGAAAGTGCTTACTCGAGCCAGGATCTTCTATTTTAGCCCTAATGGGAAATTATGCAAAGGAAATAAGTCATGAAAAACGTACAAATTCAAACATTCCTCTGGTGCGTTATGTCCCTAACTATAAGCAAGCGCTGAAAGTTTCATTCAAATATCTTTACCAGTTGAAGCGCAATGACTGATTGAACGTTTTTGGAGGTGACCACTTGACCTCGACTAACTCGGAGACTGTAGATAGCCGGACTTTTCACAAATTTTCACACAACATACAAATTCATGTGGGAAAAGGTATGCCAAATTTCGGCGCGCTGCCGCACACCGTGGTTTCACTATCCACGGAAAACCGTCAGGGGCTGGGGCAGAAAAAGACCCCCCCCCTTGAGCTGAGACGGCGTGGGTCAGCTCTCGCCTACCTAGCGATTTCATCAGCTGCCCTATCCGCGGCGGCTTTCCACCCCTTGTCATTTCGTTCTAAGTTGAGATTATTCCGCAGAACAAAACAAAAACAAAACCAGCACATTGCGAGTGGCAAAACAAATCCAATGGCACCAAATGTTCAATACTTTCTGAACAACCAGGGCTGGTAACAAGCAAAAACTTATCGGAACGTCAGGTACAAGCAACTTCAATTGGCAACGTGCTAGATGTATCTCTGATAGAGTTGCGAACTGAGCATCATGGTCTCAAACTGATGTTCGTAAGGTTAATTGACATTTAATTTAGCTTCGCAACGTGCATGCTTAACGGCCCAAGTCAAGTCAGACCCTCGCAGTTAATGCCAATCGCAATATACAAGGTCTTGTAAAATACCGCGAAGGTCGTATCTGGAGAGGGATAAAAAGAATCGCCAAGTTCAACTTCAGGCCTATGCATGCTTTGCCGAAAGAAATCACCTGAACTTAGCCACGGTCCTTGACAGTTTTTGGTTTACCACAAGAAGGCTACCACTGGCTCAACGTGATCTACAAACATAAAAAACCAGGAGCATCAATTATAATTGATGTTCCTAGTTTTTGATGTTTGATGTTTTTGATGTCGTATATATATGATGTTTTTGATGTCGTAATTATACGAGCATACCAAACAGCAGCAAAGCAAGCGAAGCTGAGGATTCTTTTGCAGAGCCGCATCAACAATATCATCATAAATGACGTCATGGACCGGAGATCTGACATTACCTGACAAAAAGTAAAACAACAAAGATTCCACCAAAATATACCGCAAGCCATGACCAAGCGATGAGGTAAGCATCCAGAGCTGCAGCTGAGCCTAACAAGGCTGCTGCGGCACGTGGTCGCGCTCTGTAAGTACCCGCGGCCAGTGTGGCTACGAGAGCAGACCTAAAGGCGCGAGCAGTGGTCGCGCTCTGTAGGTGCACGCGGCCAGTGTGGCTAGAGTAGCGAGCCTATAGGCTGCTGCAGCAGTGGTGGCGCTCGTAGGTACCCGCGGCCAGTGGGCTACGAGCTGCAGCGAAGCTGCGAGCACGTGGTCGCGCTCTGTAGGTGCACGCGGCCAGTGTGGCTACGAGAGCTGCAGCTGAGCCTAACTAGGCTGCTGCAGCACGTGGTGGCGCTCTGTAGGTGCACGCGGCCAGTGTGGCTACGAGAGCTGCAGCTGAGCCTAACTAGGCTGCTGCAGCACGTGGTGGCGCTCTGTAGGTGCACGCGGCCAGTGTGGCTACGAGCTGAGCCAACTAGGCTCAGCGCGGGCGGAGCGAGCCTAAGGCTGCGAGCACGTGGTGGCGCTCGTAGGTGCACCGGCCTGGGCTACGAGAGCTGCAGCTGAGCCTAACTAGGCTGCTGCAGCACGTGGTGACGCTCTGTAGGTACCCGCGGCCAGTGTGGCTACGAGAGCTGCAGCTGAGCCTAACTAGGCTGCTGCAGCACGTACTCGCGCTCTGTAGGTACCCGCGGCCAGTGTGGCTACGTTATGGATCTGTCCCACTCACTCTCTGCGCTTCACCCGGGCAGTGAAGTAGTCTGTGATTTTAGCGACTGAGTGCCGTGGGGACCAGAGGCTATCAAGATGAAAGGTATGATCTAACTTAAGGACTCATGGAGTGTAGTTGATACTATGTATATCAGTACTGCCTTAACAACTGGTTGAGTGCAGGGGATGACTACCTTAAGCACTGATGGAGTATAGGCGGTACTTCGTTTCGTCTTCAAGGGCGCGGGATGGGTTCAAATGGTACTCAACTACCCGATTTCTATAACCTCAAAACTATGGCTGATGCTTACAGAATTCCTCGCAATTCTATTTACATTACTCCTCCCTTCGAACTGTGTAAAACATTCTCATGTAGGCTGCAACTGCCACAAAGTACATCTGGATGAAGCTAATTTCTACTTGGTGTGGTGGTATGCCATTCCTTCTGGTTCTCCGGACAAGCTTCGAGAGCCGATCTTGCAGTAAATTCGATAGCTTTTTGAATCCGGGTTGAACAAACATTCTCGTGGGGTTCCCGGAATCCACACAGTAATGTCTCGGAGATCATGCATAATTATTATGGATTTGTCGGAATACCCTGGGAAGTCTTTGTCAAACACCTGTTCTGAATGATCTCCAAGCGTGTTGTCCGTGTGCAAAGATATAGACGGTAGAATCGAAGCATACTACAAGGTAACAAAAACAGAGCGCTGTGCGCATTAGGAGAAAAACGGTGGTCGCACTATATAAAACAGTAGAATAGAGATGTCGGGGTTCCTTTTTGGTGAAGAATTGGATGGAGGGTGAGAAAATGCAAGATGAAGGCCTCGGCAGCGACGCGAACGGATCAACATAGAGTGACGATCGCCCCATGACAAAGTCATGGCAGGAATGGGCGCCTGTCCCGGCTGGAGGTGCGCCATCTTTACATTGGGAGCACATGACCCAAGTGTCCCTCCCCTCTGTATCCACCCCTGACTACCAATTAGCAAAACAGCAAAGCAGCCCGCAGCTCTGGCACCTGGATATCTACCTACCTACCTAAGCCACGGAGCTATCGCATCGCATGTATCGCATGTTGATTTATGCGGGATGCACATCGATGCGGAGAAACAGAACTATGTACGACAAACGTCATTCCAAGACTCCAATAGTTCAGCGGAATATAACATAGGCGCTTGCAACCAACAACTCACCGTAAATTCCCTGGAACAATGAAATCTCCGATTCCACAGCCCAATTGTATTCCTATGGGGCGCCGCAATTAATTCAAAGTGTACCTACGCGACAACACAGTTTTAAAAATATGGCTTTGATAGAAAACTATAAATGTAAAGAAATGCACCAAATAACACATTCAATTCTAATGCAGCGCTTATATTACACACGATATTCCATGAGTTTGGGAAACAAAAATAATACTTTCTGTGAAATTTAAACTATGATTTCAAATTTATATCCGGGGTATGAAAACACGACGGCGACGAAAGACGATGGTGAAACAGAACATGAAGCGGTGATTTAAGTCCACGGCTTTTTATGTATGTCGTTCTTTTTTGTTCCGGGTTATATCTAAATATATGTAAATAGGCCACAGACGATAAGCTGAAGGCATCAGAGCATGGCATAGCTCGGCTACTGAGGTATATGCACATGCTTTTTTCTAGGGACGAGGCGATTTTCTAGAGGCGATAATTACAAGTGTCCCTGTGTATGTGACACAATCTGAGAACCGTCTGCCGACCATGACAACGCTCTCTGGACGCGTCGGGCTGCGATCAATACGCGCGTTTCGCTTCGGGTAGAGTTGCATTCAGCGATACCGGCAATTTTCGCCACCGGCACTGCTAGCTTTTCTCCGTCATAATAGCAGCCAGCAGGAGTGCAAGGTACCTACAAAGTTTCCGGCAGAAACAGTTCTGAAACGAGATGCATGAAGTGGATAATTATTCTTAGCCAAAGGTGTTTTCATATCCTGCGTTATTTGCGGCAAATAGTTGGAATTTGTTGGCTGAAATTATGCTAACCAGTGGTGGCTTTGTAGGCCCTTGAAGGGATCTGAAGGACAAGATATATCAGACATATCATATCAGCGTAGGAATACCTGGGGGATGAAGGAATAGACCGAAGGCCACTGTTCCTTCTCCCCCACGCACCTTGACAGTGGGAGGCCACTAATGCACCCCTCACTTCTAACCACGTACACCGCTCTCCGCATCGGAAATACCACGCTGGGCAGTGCACGTCCTTCTCGCTTCTGCATCGAAAACCATCGGTCGAAAAGGGCGCCGGACGCTGCCGCGAGTTTCACAGCGTTGTCCTCGCTTCAGCCATGGTGGGTACTCTATTGCCATTGCAGGGTTGCCAAGTTTAACGAGATACAGCACACTGGCATACTTTGGACTTGCACAGCGATGGAGAATTATCGAATGGGAAATGGCGACGAAATCGGGCCAAATTGTCTATTTCCGATTTTGACATGGTTGAGGTAATGCTAACATTACTGTATAAAAAATACAGCGGTGTATCTGCCACGGGGTGGGGGAGAACTCTTGCCCACCCAAGATGGCCTGATGAAGTGAGATTTGACCTACACCTCCAGCCAATATGAAATGAAATTGGCTTTTATTCAAGATTGGCGGAAAAAACCAAACATTTTATGGGGAAAGTGTTGTTTCAAACTCAGGCTTGGTCTATAAACTATCCCCAATTTTTTTTTTAATATTGGTGGTAATTTTCATTTCTTACTCCTTCCACGCCATCAAGGCGACTCGGAACCGCCATACCTGGAAAATTTCGAAAATTTATAAATATTATTTACATCGTTCTTGCCAACGGGGGATGAGCAGGCAGGTTATTCGCCCACCACTTGCAACATGCCATGAATACGCCATATATACGGCGAGGAAGGTCCCAGTGGTGTTGTCAATTCTTGTTATTATTTTCATCAATTAGCTGAAGACAGCCATTTAATGAGCACTTAACACCTTAGAATATCTAGTTTGACATTCTTTTGACTTCGCTGTGTGCCATTGGCTATCAAAGCCTTTATAACTGTGAAGACGTTTCCATAAAGACATATATACTATGGTAAATAGAAAATGGTGTCATTCTCATTGTGACATTTTGCCATGCTCATGTTTCAACATTGCACATATAATAAGAAATCCATGTCTGCTTAAAGACTAAGTGTGAATCGCGGTATGTTTGTGAGCTTTCTGACATCCGAAGCATCATGCTTTCTGATGTGAATCTCTACTCTTAGACTAGATCGAATGCACCGAAAATGTCCTCGAGGTCCTACAATAATACTCGAAAAACTATACCACGGGACCACAGGGTTGTCAGTTTGTTGTTGTGCTGCGCTCAGAAAACAGTTCTGCAGACAAAGATAATTTAAATGGTGTACAAAGCATCCGTTGGTTGCTTTTTTAAGTTTTACGGCGCACCGACAAGGTTTGGTCCTTCAGCGTCCATTAAAACATCCGTCGATAAAAATGGCAATCGAAAGACGAAGCGCGCAAAAAAAGTGTTCAAACGTTGAATGCTTTGAAAACTTTGAATGCTTTCAAACCTGAAAAATAAGTTTCATGCAAACTTAAAACATATCAATCGCATGACACATTTAGACTATTGAGTGTGCTCCAGGGACCAAACAGCCTAAGATGGGGAAGGTCGATCCGCTTGTGGTCGTTTGGGCACAATACAAGATTGCTATCAATTTCCAAAATTGTTTGGCTTTACGCGGGTTGGGATCTCGGTGTACATGTAAGCGAACATTTTTTCACCTGAAATTCTTCAGGCTTTGGAACATGTTTTACGCGAACAAAACCAATTTATTAGCATTTATTCTTCAAACATGCATCCGCTATGATAATGTAAAGTAGCATCCAATTTATTTCCAATAATGTTAACTGAAGTGAAATCGGGTGATAAATGATGAAGCTATATTGAATCGATGAAATTAAATTCAATTGAATGACGCTATATTCAATCAAATTTGTCTCCAACCCCTTGTCACGAGCCCACCGACGCCTGATGCGTCGGTAAGCTGCACACTTCGTGGCCAAAGTCCAGAGATCCGTCATTGGGACACCGCCCGGATAGCTGATAATAGCTGATAAGCAGCGACGTCTGGATACATACTCGAATAGGCTCCACCCACACACATACTGCACCTAGAAAAATGGCTTGCGCGTTTAGCCGGGTATGTGGGGACCTGAAAAATCGTGTCCCCCACAAACCGATGTTGACTTAAAATGTATCTAGGATACATGAAGTAAATGTCATATGAATAACTAAGCATTCGGTTTCCGGGGACAAGTATTTGTCACTACAAACCGGCATGACCCAGGAACAGGGTAGGAGACGCATACTTTATCCCCACAAACCAGAATCGGAAGTACACACCCCCAACAACAAAAAAAACACACACACACACACACACACACACACACACACATATACACAGATATATATATATATATATATATATATATATATATATATATATACATAGATATATATATATATATATATAAATATCGTGGGTATCGACAGGGAACTCTCGGAGAATGGTCCTTCAAGATTTTGGCGAGGGACAAATTGTACGTACATAAAGTTATTTGAATTAAACAGGAATAATACAGCCATATAATTCAATATATAACCGGTCCTTGCCTTTGACCTCAACCTGTGATTTAACATGCTTTAGTTGCAAAATGGACATTTAAGAACAATTTAAGCATTTGTGCGCGACAATCGAAGCGGAACTCAAGACGACTGAAGAATATAAAGAATGAACTGAAGCGACCTCATTCGGAGGCTCACGAGTCTGCCGTCTTCCTTCCCTTTCAAAACGTTGCCGATGTAGATGAGTGCATTCGTCACAGCGATCTGCTTGGATCGGCTGTGCGGAAATTTCGAACAAAACGTTTTGTCGAGAGATGTCAGGCAAGCAGTTTAGCCACGCGTCAGCCGCGACGACTGGGAAGTAGCACCTGTGCGCCGCAGATCCGACGCTACGGCATGACGCTGACCGACCCGGCGACGTGCGTCCACAGTGGCAGGCGGCTCGCAGCACGCCGCAGATCCGACGCTACGGCATGACGCTGACCGACCCGGCGACGTGCGTCCACAGTGGCAGGCGGCTCGCAGCACGCCGCAGATCCGACGCTACGGCATGACGCTGGCCGACCCGGCGACGTGCGTCCACAGTGGCAGGCGGCTCGCAGCACGCCGCAGATCCGACGCTACGGCATGACTCTGACCGACACTGGCGACGTGCGTCCACAGTGGCAGGCGGCTCGCAGCACGCCGCAGATCCGACGCTACGGCATGACGCTGACCGACCCGGCGACGTGCGTCCACAGTGGCAGGCGGCTCGCAGCACGCCGCAGATCCGACGCTACGGCATGACGCTGACCGACCCGGCGACGTGCGTCCACAGTGGCAGGCGGCTCGCAGCAGGCCGCAGATCCGACGCTACGGCATGACTCTGACCGACCCGGCGACGTGCGTCCACAGTGGCAGGCGGCTCGCAGCACGCCGCAGATCCGACGCTACGGCATGACGCTGACCGACCCGGCGACGTGCGTCCACAGTGGCAGGCGGCTCGCAGCACGCCGCAGATCCGACGCTACGGCATGACGCTGACCGACCCGGCGACGTGCGTCCACAGTGGCAGGCGGCTCGCAGCACGCCGCAGATCCGACGCTACGGCATGACGCTGACCGACCCGGCGACGTGCGTCCACAGTGGCAGGCGGCTCGCAGCAGGCGAACACGCCGGCAGACGAGCAGCTGAGCTGGGTGCGACTGCAGCTGGGCTCGACGGCGCCGCCTGACGACTGGAGCTCCAGCTGGACGGACGGCACGCTGCTGCTGCGGCTGGTCGAGGTGCTGGCGCACCAGCCGCAGACGCGGCCTGCGTACACCCGCCGCTCCATCCAGAACGTCGACACCGCCTTCAGACTGGCCAGGACTGAGCTGGGCGTGCAACCGGTCAGTCGTGCTGGGCCTATTCCACCCGCGGTACAGCCGATCACTCTGTGTTGGGCCTATTCAGCTATGGGTATATCCGGTCACTCTGTGTTGTGCCTATTCACCTAGGGGTACAGCAGATTACTCTATGTTGTGCTTATTCAGCTAAGGGTACAACCAATCACTCTGCGTTTGGCCTATTCAGCTAGGGATTCAGCCGATCACTCTGTGTTTGGCCTATTCAGCTAGGGGTTGGCCGATCACTGTGTTTGTATATTCAGCTAAGGGTACAGTCAACCACTCTGTGTTGAGCTTATTCAGCTAGGGGTACAGCCGATCACTCAGTGCTGGGCCTATTTAGCTAGGGATTCAGCCGATCACTCTGTGTTTGGCCTATACAGCTAGGGGCTCGCCGATCACTCTGTTTTTTTTTTAATATTCAGCTAGGGGTACAGCCAGTCACTTTGTGTTGAGCTTATTCAGCTAGGGATACAGCCGATCACTCAGTGCTGGGCCTATTTAGCTAGGAGTACAGCCGATCACTCTGTGCTGGGCCTATTTAGCTGGAGGCGCAGTTGGTCACACTGTGTTGAACATATTCAGTTGGGAGACAGTTGGAGACTCGGCGCTAGACCTACTAGCTGGGACACAGTTGAACAGTCTATGCTGGCTTTAGTCAGGTAAGGTGGAGCAGACATGTTTTAAAAAGAACACTGACGTGTAATTAGTGCGCAATAACATTTGCGACATGCATTCGTGAAGTAGACGTATGTACAGCATATATATTGCCAGTCTATGCTGGCTTTAGTCAGGTAAGGTGGAGCAGACATGTTTTAAAAAGAACACTGACGTGTAATTAGTGCGCAATAACATTTGCGACATGCATTCGTGAAGTAGACGTATGTACAGCATATATATTGCATGTCCTCTACTGTAGCAATACTGGGAGAATAACTAATTTCATTCACATGCCAGTGTATGCCACCAACATACGCTAGCTTATTCAAGTGAGCCGGTGAGTTTATGTCGGTAAGTGAAATGCTTTCAACGGCACATGCCTTTTAGCTAGAAAATTATATTGCGGACAATTGCACAACTTATTCTGCAAATCATTTGAACAAAAACAGAACGTGAGTAGTCCAAGGCAACAACAGCTGAAAATCTTAACTTCGCATTAGGCCGTTTCACACCGTTTACCAAACTCTCGCAATACACGAGACCTCCTCAAATTCCACTCTATGCTGCATCCTGGAAACTTTAGACAGGCACAGCGAACCACTTTCTCTTTTTACCGCTATGATGCAACTCCGATTTCAAAAACATCATCACAAACTCTGCCTCACGTCGTCACCACACAGCCAATCAGGAAGACGGCAACATCGAGGTGGGCGGGGTTACCAACCAACTGACCTAATCCACGATGGCTTACCCTACCCACAATGTATTGGTTGTATCTGTCCAATGCCGACACGGGGTGTTTAACATGGTGTAAATCGAAATATTGTATCGGCTGAAATTACTCAAAGCATTTTACGGATACAGATATGAAGACACGGTTATGACACCTTTATGGTCGTCAATGCGGTATCTTCACCTATACTTCAGGTGTTCTTGGTCCTCTAAGAAGTAGTGCACCCGACGTTGTACAAAGACTGTGTGCCTGTAATAGGTATATGGTGTAGTGCATACAATGCTACATGTATGTAAATATGTATATATGCGATATTTATGTGTATGCATATTCTTATATATACATCAATGAAGTCTGACATTGCTTTATATTAGGTCACTGCAACACTACCTTGTAAATTCATAATAGCATGTCATATTTCACCAGAATCGTAGTTGCAGTGCTGCGTAGCACCATCCGCATGGCCTCGAGCTAGCTTTCAAACTTGCCATGAAGGACGAGTAAAAGATATATTGCAATTTACGGATAAAGTCCTGGTTCAACTATGGTACAACCTGTCAGTCCACTGGTTGATTAGCCTGGTGATGGGCCTGTCTCTCTACTAGGCATATTAGTCTCGGGATGGGTCTCTCTGTCTACTAGGCATATTACCCTAGATATGTGCCTGTCTGTTTACTAGGCATATTCAATTTGGTCTGAATTGTCACAATGATGGACGATATTCCGCTTGTGTTGAGCGTATGGAGTTCCGATCACAGCTAGGACACAAGCAGATAGTGTGTTTGTCTAATCTACCGCATAAAACACGTCGGCCGATCTAAAGTTGGCATTGCAATGTGGTATTGTTGGTATTGCAATGTGGTATTGTTGGTATTGCAATGTGTGTCACCACTCGTTAGAGAACAAGAGACAAATCCAACGGAAGCCATCGTACCAAATTCAATTCCCCTGGTCTGCAATTGCCTTTGTGTGCAGACAAGCATTTGCCGTTCAATTGAACGACATGAAATCATGTTATATTGAATACTGAAGGAGGACTGACTGTCCCTCACTTGGGGACCAGCAGGTTCCCGGCGTGGCAACACCAGAGGTCGCGTGCTGCCGAGGGAGGACTGACTGTCCCCCACTAGCGGTCCAGCAAGTTCCCGGTGCGGCGTCACCAGAGGTCACGTGGTGCCGAGGGAGAAGCCGCCCCCATTCATTAGGCCTTCTCTCTTCGCTGACTGAATCTGATGTTCTCATGTAGTGTATAAATATTGCATGGCTTTGAGGGCAATATGGCGGAATATTGACCTGTGTGACGCCACTAGCTACGACGAAGGAGCTGACTGAGATTAGCACTATCGCCCGAAGCGAATCAGAGTCTGTCTCCGAGGGCTCCAGTGACATCATACTGTCAATATTCGGCCTTATCGCCAGGAATGCTGCGTATTATTTATTGTGTTATACGGCAATATTTTTAAACATAATACCAAGAACATACGACACAGAACATATCTAGTTAGCGACATGATAAATAGTGAATTGGACAAACATGCCTTGGGCACATGTCCCGATCCAGTCATGTGTGGTCCATAGAAACGAGGCCTTCGCATTTTGGGAGTTTTAGTGCAGTTATGAAAGTCTCGTTCACTCGTTTGGGAGTTTTATTGCAGTTATGAAAGTCTCGTTCACTCGTTTTGGAGTTTTAGTGCAGTTATAAAAGTTTCGTTCACTCCAGGGCGTCTACAGCTGTCATAAATTTAAAATCCTCATTGTTTTTTGACGCACCTGTTGACGTCATACTTCATTGTGAGTAAACTCTTCGCCTTGTACCTTCCTTCGTCAAACTTCATCATTGCCACAAATAACTCCGTCGGAACATGGTCCAAAAGTTGATTAGGAGATCTTCTGGCGTTCTCACCACTGTTTCTGAGATATGGCGGGATAGGTACTCAGCAGATTTCGTTAATACCAATCACTGGTTTGCTGTTGGTCGATTTTCTCTCATTTAATGTATCATTAATATCAGCTGCAGACAGCAAATCAAATCGTGGTAGCACCCTATAAGCATAGCTTCCTACCAGGGCTGGTAGCATTGGCTGGTTCTAGTACTAAAGCCAGCCATACTTGCATGCACAAGACAAAATTAGAAATGAGGGAATACTAGATGCAGCGAGATTGTATGGCTAGTGAAATCACAGGCGTCGTTTCCATTGCACTGGACAATAGTCAAAAAGTAAAACAACTTCACCACATGACCACTACGTCACGCCGAGGCAGTCCATCAGCTTCCTGTCTGACATTGGCACCGGTGATCACGAGTCAGTTAGTGGTAAAATTCGCAAGGTATCGGCAGATCACTCTCTTGTGATGCTTTCCCCTTTTCTCAGTGTAAGAATACACATAAGGGATGTCACGACACTCAATAATTGTGTTTACCGTCTAGCAACTCGAGACTCTGCTTTGTGGACGCCATTTGTTTTGTATTGCACAATGCCTACTGTAGATCTTGTGGCAAAACATTGCTTTCAGGCACAAAGATCAGAAAGATGAATTTCAGTGGGTGTGTCTTTCTATTCGACCATTAGTGTTCAATGCTCACTGAACTGCAAGCCTGATTTTCGCATTCATATGAACTTGTATTATATTTCGCCTTGTAAACCCAAAAGGTGTCCTAATGGGTTATTTTCATAACACCTCTAATTATTTTTTTTTTCAAGCCAGTTCAATTAGAAGAGGCATTGGATCACCAGTAACAAATACCAACTAACAAATGTTTGATTTGGCATGTAAATGCCGCAAACGTGTTCCCTTTGGCATGCGTGCCTCTGAAGCACATGCTATCTGCTCATAATTTTATAGACACGTTTTCGTCGCGCCAACTGCCCAGTGCCTCCCAAAATCTCTGTATGCAGCTAGGCACAGCTAAACACATTAATAAGAAGCTCGTGCCCGAAATGGCAGCATTGCCACGCATGTTGTGTACCCACCGCCATTTTACAGACATTTCGACGCGATAGGATTTCATGCGTTTGGTCATCCACGGAGCTAGATTGATGCTTCATATTCTGCTTTTAAGCATAAGTGGGTAATAGTAGTAGTAAGTAGTAGTAGCATACGTAGGATGCGGCTAGTAATATATAGTAAGATGGAAGTTTAATTCCATTAATTGTAGCCTCGGCATCATCGTTTCCTAAGTTATTTGCTGAATAAAGGAGATATATATCTAAATGAGTTGTACATTGACATTCACTTCCCAACCACATTATTAAACTTAATTAATGAAGCTGATCAGCAAACATTAAATTCACGTGTGTGAGGTAATCTGGTTGCCAAAAACTTAACCTACAAGCTTCAGTGACAAATTGCCTGGAGAGGATATCAGTTTGGGGAAATATTTGACAATCACTAACTCTTCATTGGAGATCGGTTGCACATTGGCCTACGAATTTCAGAAAACAACAGCACCAGTCCGCACAATTTATGACCGAAGCAGGGTGCTGCTTTTAGGTACTGCCATGTAGTTCTTGTCAGTGACGCATGTGGTCCTGTGCATTCGCATTTCCTGTCAGTGGCAGATGCAATGTTCGTGTGGGTATTTCTTGTCAGTGGCGGATCTGGTGCTGGTATGGGCAGTTCCTGTGAGTGGACAACACGGGCTGTGTGTTTCCCGTCCCTGCCGATTGGTGTGGCGAGCTTGACCCAAACAGTGATGCACGCTGTGCAGTTCATGAAACCGATTGATGTGGCTGCTTCCATATCCTGAAATTTATAGTTGTGGTCGTAGTCGCCTGTCAGTGACTGACGTGATGTGTTTCTATTCACATACGGTGATAGACGTGGTGTTGTGCATTTCCAGTCCATGCCAGTTAGAACCGTATTGTGTGTCCCTACTGTGATGGCCGTGCATTGTGCATGGTCGTGCGTGGTGCATGGTCGTGCGTGGTGCATGGTCGTGCAGCAGTGGTGATGCTGCGCGCTCTCAGTCACTGCCAGTCATGATAGTTATTGCAATCAGGCCAGTGACTGGCTAACATTGTGTGTCTCCGGTTCCTGCCAGTGATGCATGTGATGTGGACTTCACATTTCTGAAAGTGACGGATGCGGTCTATTCGTTCCTGTGCCTGCAAGTGACGAATACGCCTACTCATTGGCAGACGTGGTGCCGTATGTTCCAGTGCATGCCTCAGTGACAGATGTGGTGCTGTGTTTCTAGTGTTTCAAGTACCGGTCTCAGTGACAGATGTGGTGCTGTGTTTCTAGTGCTTCCAGTGCCTGTCTCAGTGACAGACGTGGTGCTGTGTGTCTAGCGCTTCCAGTGCCGGTTTGAGGGACAGACGTAGTGCTGTGCTTCTAGTGCTTCCAGTGCGTGTCAGCTACAAACTTGGCGCTGTATTTCTAGTGCTTCCAGCGCGTGCCAGCAACAGACGTGGTGATGTGTTTTCAGTGTCTGTCAGTGACAGATGTCGTGCTGTGTTTCTAATGCTTCCAGTGCCGGTCTCAGTGACAGACGTGGTGCCCTGCGTTCCAGTGCCTGTCAGCGACGGACGTCGTGTCCGGTCGGGAGGAGACACGGCTGATCGAGTACGTGTCAGCGCTGAAAGAGTCTGCAGACCGACTGCAGCGTTTCGTCTCGTCGACCCAAGCGGACACCCAGCCCGCCGAGCAGGACACGACGGACGTCCAGCCCGCCGAGCAGGACGTGACGGACATCCAGCCCGCCAAGCAGGACACGACGGGCGCTCATCCCGCCGAGCAGGACACGACGGATGTCCAGCCTGCCGAGCAGGGCACGACGGACGCCCAACCCATCGAGCAGGACACGACGGGCGTCCAGCCCGCCGAGCAGGACACGACGAACGCCCAGACCGCCGAGAAGGATACGACGGACGTCCAGCCCGCCAAGCAGGACACGACGGACGTCCAGCCCGCCGAGCAGGGCACGACGGACGCTCATCCATCCGAGCAGGACGTGACGGACATCCAGCCCGCCAAGCAGGATACGACGGATGTCCAGCCCGCCGAGCAGGGCACGACGGACGCTCATCCCTCAGAGCAGAACGTGACGGACATCCAGCCCGCTAAGCAGGACACAACGGACGCTCATCCCTCCGAGCAGGACACGACGGACGCCCAGCCTGCCGAGCAGCACACGACGGACGTCCAGCCCGCCGAGCAGGACACGACGGGCGTCCAGCCCGCGGAGCAGGGCACGACGGACGCCCAACCCACCGAGCAGGACACGACGGACGTCCAGCCTGCCGAGCAGGACACGATGGGCGTCCAGCCCGCCGAGCAGGACACGACGAACGCCCAGACCGCCGAGAAGGATACGACGGACGTCCAGCCCGCCAAGCAGGACACGACGGACGTCCAGCCCGCCGAGCAGGGCACGACGGACGCTCATCCATCCGAGCAGGACACGACGGACGTCCAGCCCGGCGAGCAGAACAAAACGGACGTCCAGCCCGCCGAGCAGGACACAACGGACGCTCATTCCTCCGAGCAGGACACGACGGACGTCCAGCCCGCCGAGCAGGGCACGACGGACGCTCATCCCTCAGAGCAGGACGTGACGGACATCCAGACCGCCGAGCAGCACACGACGGACGTCCAGCCCGCCGAGCAGCACACGACGGACGTCCAGCCTGCCGAGCAAGACACGACGGACGCCCAGACCGCCGAGCATGATGCGACGGACGTCCAGCTCGCCAAGCAGGACACGATGGACGTCCAGCCCGCCGAGCAGGACACGACGGACGCTCATCCCTCCGAGCAGGACACGACGGACGCTCATCCGAGAGACGGGTCCAGCCCGCCGAGCAGTATACGACGGACTTCCAGCTCGCCGAGCAGCACACGACTGACGCTCATCCCGCCGAGCAGTATACGACGGACTTCCAGCTCGCCGAGCAGCACACGACGGACGCTCATCCCGCCGAGCAGGACACGACGGACGCCCAGCCCGCCGAGCAGGACACGACGGACGTCCAGCCCGCCGAGCAGGACACGACGGACGCCCAGCCCGCCGAGCAGGACACGACGGACGTCCAGCCCGCCGAGCAGCACACGACGGACGCTCATCCCACCGAGCAGGACACGACGGACGTCCAGCCTGCCGAGCAGGACACGATGGGCGTCCAGCCCGCCGAGCAGGACACGACGAACGCCCAGACCGCCGAGAAGGATACGACGGACGTCCAGCCCGCCAAGCAGGACACGACGGACGTCCAGCCCGCCGAGCAGGGCACGACGGACGCTCATCCATCCGAGCAGGACACGACGGACGTCCAGCCCGGCGAGCAGAACAAAACGGACGTCCAGCCCGCCGAGCAGGACACAACGGACGCTCATTCCTCCGAGCAGGACACGACGGACGTCCAGCCCGCCGAGCAGGGCACGACGGACGCTCATCCCTCAGAGCAGGACGTGACGGACATCCAGACCGCCGAGCAGCACACGACGGACGTCCAGCCAGCCGAGCAGCACACGACGGACGTCCAGCCTGCCGAACAAGACACGACGGACGCCCAGACCGCCGAGCATGATGCGACGGACGTCCAGCTCGCCAAGCAGGACACGATGGACGTCCAGCCCGCCGAGCAGGACACGACGGACGCTCATCCCGCCGAGCAGGACACGACGGACGCCCAGCCCGCCGAGCAGGACACGACGGACGCCCAACCCGCCGAGCAGGACACGACGGACGCTCATCCCGCCGAGCAGGACACGACGGACGTCCAGCCCGCCGAGCAGTATACGACGGACTTCCAGCCCGCCGAGCAGGACACGACGGACGCTCATCCCGCCGAGCAGGACACGACGGACGCCCAGCCCGCCGAGCAGTATACGACGGACTTCCAGCTCGCCGAGCAGCACACGACTGACGCTCATCCCGCCGAGCAGGACACGACGGACGTCCAGCCTGCCGAGCAGGACACGATGGGCGTCCAGCCCGCCGAGCAGGACACGACGAACGCCCAGACCGCCGAGAAGGATACGACGGACGTCCAGCCCGCCAAGCAGGACACGACGGACGTCCAGCCCGGCGAGCAGAACAAAACGGACGTCCAGCCCGCCGAGCAGGACACAACGGACGCTCATTCCTCCGAGCAGGACACGACGGACGTCCAGCCCGCCGAGCAGGGCACGACGGACGCTCATCCCTCAGAGCAGGACGTGACGGACATCCAGACCGCCCAGCAGCACAGACGGACGCCCAGCCGAGCAGCACACACGGACGTCCAGCCCCGAACAACACCGCCCAGACCCCGAGCTTACGACGTCAGTAGGACACGATGGACGTCCAGCCCGCCGAGCAGGACACGACGGACGCTCATCCCTCAGAGCAGGACGTAACGGACATCCAGACCGCCCAGCAGCACACGACGGACGTCCAGCCCGCCGAGCAGCACACGACGGACGTCCAGCCTGCCGAGCAAGACACGACGGACGCCCAGACCGCCGAGCATGATGCGACGGACGTCCAGCTCGCCAAGCAGGACACGATGGACGTCCAGCCCGCCGAGCAGGACACGACGGACGCTCATCCCTCCGAGCAGGACACGACGGACGCTCATCCCGCCGAGCAGGACACGACGGACGTCCAGCCCGCCGAGCAGTATACGACGGACTTCCAGCTCGCCGAGCAGCACACGACTGACGCTCATCCCGCCGAGCAGTATACGACGGACTTCCAGCTCGCCGAGCAGCACACGACGGACGCTCATCCCGCCGAGCAGGACACGACGGACGCCCAGCCCGCCGAGCAGGACACGACGGACGTCCAGCCCGCCGAGCAGGACACGACGGACGCCCAGCCCGCCGAGCAGTATACGACGGACTTCCAGCTCGCCGAGCAGCACACGACTGACTCTCATCCCGCCGAGCAGTATACGACGGACGTCCAGCCCGCCGAGCAGGACACGACGGACGCCCAGCCCGCCGAGCAGGACACGACAGACGTCCAGCCCGCCGAGCAGAACACGACGGACGTCCAGCCCGCCGAGCAGGACACGACGGACGTCCAGCCCGCCGAGCAGGACACGACGGACGTCCAGCCCGCCGAGCAGGACACGACGGACGTCCAGCCCGCCGAGCAGGACACGACGGACGACGGCGCGGCCGCGGCCGGCGCCGGTCTGATGTCGGCGCGACGCGGCCAGACGGCACACTTCATCGTGCGACTGCCGCGCGCCGGCCGGCTGCACCTGCTGCTGGAGATGCAGTCGGCGTCGGGCGACTACTTCGCCCAGCTGCTGACCGACAGGTGCCCGACGCGGCGTGACCTGGACGACACAGCGTCGCCGCCGGTGGCCGGCAGCGGCCGCCTCCGCTCCACCATCGTGGTGGGCTACCTGGTGTCGGCCGACTCGGTGGCGGTGTGGTACCGGCCGCCCACCGCCGGCCGTCTCGACATCTCCGTGGTCAGCTGCGGCCGGCACGTGAACGGCAGCCCGTTCCCGGTGGATGTCGTGCTGGACGAGAGACAGCCGGCGGCGGCTGGTGCGTCGCGGCCGCCGCTGTGCGCTCTGTCCACGCTACGGGAGCTGTCCGTGGAGGAGACCTTCTGCCCGCCGGGGGCTGCGCCCGCCGACCGTTCAGCTTCCCATGAGACGTTCATCTATCGTGCACTGGCCGAAGACCTGCCTTGTTCTCAGAGCACCAGCCTCCCGAAAACAACTCAAGGCACTTCCGCCGACCAAGACGAGAGACCACCACCATGTGATCTGGAACCTGAGCGAACAGACTTGGCACAGCTTAGCTCCGACAAGGCGCCAGCTAATGTGGTCGAGAACATTGAGCCCGCTCCCTGCAAAGCCATGCACAACACATTGGAGAATGAAGATCAACAACTGGAAATGACGGAGTTGGGCGTGTTGCAGGAAGCCGGGAACACGCATGATGAAAGCTATGCAACCGAATCCTTGGGAGGCAATGCCGGCGATCCACCAGTAACCACCACGTCGACACATTTCAGTACACCAGAAGATTCAGCAGTGATAATAATGGGAAAGGAGCGATCTTATCTTCCCTCGAACGATGCTGGAACCGACTGCAATCAACGCAACAAATCCATTCATCGGAAGCAAGAGCACCATGACGACCGCAATGCTAGCATTCCGACACTCGGTAGCATCACTGCCAGCATGATCGACGTGACGCACAGTCCGGCGCCAACAGAGCCTGATGCCAGTCCGAGGTCGCCAGCGGAGGACATGCCGTCAGTTGATCCGCCAGTCGAGGTGACTCGCCAGAAGACCAGCGAAAAGAACAGACTTCCGGAAGGCAGTGTCCGGGTATCAAGCACACGGAACATCAAAGAAACTGACGCGAGTGAAATTCAGTCGTCTGCCGTATGTGATACCGTGGGCAAGGAATCAGAGCATCTCAGAGTCACGGAAGACGAAGCTCCAAGCAGCGAAACCATCTCCGGAACTGTGAAGCAGGGTGGTTCGTCTGACCAAAGTTCAAGTTCAAATACACAGAAAACTACGACCACTTCCACTCCTCCCAGAAAGAAAATAAGCTGGTGCGAGCGCATTTCTGTGGCGTCGTCTATTGACGAAGGTCACCCGAAGGATCTGGCAACGGTGGACCAGGGCAGTGTCAACAGCCCCAACTCACACACAGTGTATACGTTCAAGCCTCCATTAACGCGAAGAAATACAGACGAAGAACTGATTTGCACCGTTGATGTTCCAAACTGTGAATCGCAGAGGGAGGTCGAAATTCACCAACGACGAAAGATATCTCGAAAGGAGGGCAAACGGTTTCTTCGAGGTTCAAGCAACAGTGAGAGCTTTGGCAGCCAAAATAGCCTGGACAGCTTCGTTTCGGATGAAGGAACTTTGGTGAGCGTTGCAGAGGAGCGCGTAGTGTCTGACGCGGAAGAATCTTTTGCCATAGAGCGGCGGGACGGATCCCACGAAGAAACTGGCGATGGGCAGCTCACACCAGTTCGTAGGAATTCTGACAAAGACGATGTTGCTTCAGACACGCCTGCAGAGGGAAATGAGTTGCATATGCTAAAAGAAGTCAACCTGGACAATTCTCCAGATAACGAGGAGGCGTCAATCAATCGAGAATCTGTTGAAGACGACGATGACTCAGCGGATCAACAGGTGGGCAATGCCGCATTACGTGAAGGCCACGGAAAGCTACTGCACATGGAAAGCAAGCACAAACAGACTGACGACCAGGTGGGAGAGGATGCAAACCCTAATGAGGAAAGAGGTGTGAAAATAAGCTGGATGGACATAGTTGAGGTTATAGAAGTGCCACCTCCTTCCCCATGTGATCAAAAACGTGGAGAGAAATTCGATCGGCACCCAAAGCTGATCATACAGGACACCATTGACGAACCAGCGAACTGGATCCACGCTCCTCTATCTGAGTCAAAGAAGGAGCTGCATGTGCTGAACATTCCTCATGAGAGAGACGGATGTGAGGCATTATCCCATCCACGGCGTGAGCAAACCTTGGAAGCACGCGTGTCTTATGAAAGCACCATTCCGCTCCATATAGTAGATGGATTGCCCGTGCCACATCAAGAGCAAAAGAGTTTTGAAAGTTCGATGGGTTTTGGAAGGCCTTCCGCGCTCAAAACCAGCAGCAACGAGGACGCATGCGACACAGAGCCACTGGAGCCCACCATTGTAGATGACTACGAAACTAAATTTGAAAACGACTCTGAAAATGCCAGAGGTGTTCAGTCTGCAAATGAAATCAGAGGCACAAAATCAGGCAGTAAAAATTGTAATATGCATGCTCAGAAAAACACCTTAGAGGATGATGCAGCAATTGTGGAAAGAAGTAGACATGTGCCGGGGACGAGATTTCTCTCTACATCCTCCACGAGCTCCAGTCGCGGCAGCTCAGGACATGCTGTTGTACCTGCGACTACGCGTCAGGAAGCGGATGAGAAGGACAGCGAGGCGTTCCATGGGAGCGATTCTGAAAACACCAGGGATGCCAAACAGTCTTCAGATGAAAGCAGAGACACAGAATTCGGCGATGAGAATTGCACTGTTGAGTCCCGGGAAAAACCCTTCGTGGATGGCGCAGCAATTGTGGAACGAAGCAGACATGTGCAGGGGACGAGATTTCTCTCTACATCCTCCACGAGCTCCAGTGACAGCAATTCAGGACATGCTGTTGCAATTGTGACTACGCGACAGGAAAGAGATGAGAAAGAGGGTGAGGTCTTCCACGATAGTGATTCGTCGCATGCAACTCACCGAACCTCATCAGAATATTCTTCAATTGAGGACATCCTACATCACTCCAGCAACAAGCCGAAAGCAGCCAAGGAGCACCAGAAGCGTGGTTTGTCACCGCAGTGCCCATCACCAACTGACGATAAGGTAGTCGTCCAGCAGGGACCAACGCGATTTAGCACTGAAGAACCTGAAGCTGGGCTTGACCAGGGCATACCTGGCGTATCGGGTTCACCATGTGATCGTGTAATCCGGGAGTCGTCGGTAGTCGCTAGCAGACAGAAACCGCACACAGCTGACAGGAGTATAACTGGAAACGTAAATATCAGCGGTGTAGCCGAAGAACAGTTGGAGACAGTGAAATACACCATGTCTGAGACAGAAGCTGACACTACCACGCGCCATGCCACTCCATCTCCATCAGACTCAGAAGATAACTCATTGCATTCGGGAAGAGATGAGCAGGGGTCTGCACCACAGCTGCATTCAAAACGTTCCGAAACGACAAGAGTTGAGAATGCTCTTGAAGTTGCGGTCTCATCAACTCTACCGGCTCATTCGCGGCTGCCTGAGTGCATGAAACATATCGATGTCACCGAGGTGCATCACTCTGATGTGGCTGTCGAGTACTCACGACATCTCTCTGAAAGAATCGCTGACAACGTGGCAGGAGCACCTGGTGTTTCCTCTCATGAAGACAGCGGGCATGATTCAGGTGCCAACGGTAGCGATGGACATAGCTTGGAGCATATCACCGTATCAAGCGAACCGATGGCGACACTTGTTCCTGTGCTCCAAAGTACATCGGGAATTCCTATGACAGGGGAGAAAACCACGGATGAAAAGCCACAGGTGAACCACTCCACGTCGCCTGTCATCCATCGATATGATGTGTCACTCGATGAACGTGCACCGAGTACCAGCAAGCCCACTCGGAAGCATAGCGATAACTACTCCAATTTTGAACCCCCTCGTGAGCCCAGATATCAACTGCAGGGAACGCAGGTGCGCAGCAAAGTTTACCTCGGTCTGCCACAGATCCGGTATCGCTGTCCCTCTCCTCTCTTGAAGACGCTGCTGCCTTCGTTCGCCAGTGCGCAACCGCACACACAAGGAACTCGTGATTCGAACTGTCACCATTCAGATTCAGCCCATCCCGACGATGATCAGTCGAATTCAACCAGCTTCGGCGAATGCTCGTCGGACAGCGACCATGGCTCTGCCGAGCATCGCCCAACTGAGACATTTACTGAGCATCGGGAAATAGATAAAATCGTACTAGAGACCCAGCATGCAACAGATTCTGTCCCAGTCGAAGTACATCACATAACAGATGCCGTCCACGTCGAGACAGGCTGCGCCACGGCGACAATGTTGGAGGCCGATCACGACACGGAACTAGAAGCAGTGGACACTGATATTAGAATAGAGCCAATTCTAGTTCATGTGGACCCCACCGCGCAGCCAATTTCTTATCAGGCACGTCTCGCTCGGGACCTGGTTTCAGATCAGATGAATGTCACTGCAGATTCCATCGTAATTAGAACTGGTGATGCCATTGAGCTAATCGATATTCAGGTAGAAAATGCTCCAGAGCCATCGCCAAATATGTCATTGTCGACTCGGCTGGACACACACGTCGATTATGCTGGGCCAGTCCTAACTGTAGCAGAACGAGTTTCGACCAAACCTTGCCACGAAATCACTACAGCTAAAAACTATATCGATGAACAAGGCGCGGATGGTCCTGCAAGCACCCCCGAATCAAAGAACGTAACCAGCGTTGAACGTCAGCAGCGCACTGCTTCACCTGACCCTGACGCCAAGGCTAACGCTTCTGGAGAAAAGGACGATGCGAACGGCGATACATTCACGGGACAGCAGGCATTGGCCGACAAATTGAGACAAGCGTCAGGCGAGGTGGTGGTGGAACGTGTGGTCCTGGCCGACGCAGACGCTGAGCCTTGCTCTGGTCAGCCTGGAGATGTGGAGCAGCGCACGTGTGACGCTTCTGACGACACTTTGCCGTTGCTGGAGGAATGGCCGACACTGGCATATCCCGGTGCAGTTCTGGGTTCGAATGCTCCGGAGGGCCTGCTGCCGAGGACGCCGCCGCCAAACAGGACGTCGCCTGTTGAGGAAATCCTTGAAATTCGTGAACACAGCTTTGCAAGCTATGATGTTGATCTGACGTGGAAGGAAGCAGATGAAAGCCAGGCGAAAAGCTTCAGGCCAGGAAACATGCACGACGAACTGCCGCATGATTTGCGCACCCCCTCGGAGGAACTGGGCATGTCTGATGGAGAGAGTAGCTACGACACCAATCATAAAGGATGCAGGCCACCCGAAAATACGGTATTTGCATCCTGGCGCCAAAAAGTTCAAGATCCACCATCCAAGCAGCCGGTATCAGAGTGGGTTCAGATGTGGGATACCGCCATAGAGGCTGGCCACTATCCAACACCAACTGCAGATCTTGCAGAAATAATCGATGAGCTGCAAGAGCAGCATAGTCCCACTGATGATCCAAGCCAGGGTTCTCGTATAGAGGGAACCAGTGCAGCAAGCTGTGCGGAAGCTTCACCTGCGGCGGATGGCAGAGTTGCAGAGGAACTATCCTACGCTATTGTCACCGCCGAGCCGGACAGAGCGACAGCTAAGCTTGATCCAGACACGATTAGCCAGGAGACAGACAGCATCTCTGATAACAGCGATGATGGAGAGGCACTGCAGCGACCCGCAGAAGTTTCAGAGGAATCTTTTCCCAACAGCACGCGTGAGCACGGCGTTACGCGGAAAAGGCCATCGATAGCTCGTCAGGTTGGCAAGTTCAACATCACGTGCATCCTGCGACCAAACGAGGCCGTGCTTCCAGGGGCGGCGATCCCGACTTCGACATCGAAGACCTCCACAAGGTGGCTTAATCTGGAGAATTACACCATTATCCCACCAACCAAGTCTCCTTCCAAGGTGAGGCGGCTTTCCGATGACGAAGAACTCTGGACGGGCTCGAAAACCACCGTCTACCTGGCGCCGAGGATGCCACCGAACGCCAGGAAGGAACTGATAGCTCTAAAGTGCGTCCAGTCGAGCGAGGACGACACCAATTTTACATACGTGCCTGAAATGAAGGATTTAACACCGGAAGTCACGGAGGATGAAGACAAGCATCGTACATGGAAGCCCAGCATCCGTTCTAATAACCATCAGCACGTGAAGAAAACTGGGGATGTTCCTGGTGATGACGTTCCTCACGTGGCTGCCAACATAATGGAACCCGACACACGGCATGCAACAGAAGCACCTAAGATCGAACGTTCACGTGATTCGCAGAATCTTAGCTCATCCAAAGAACATTCATTTCTATATCAACGCAAGCAACTGCTGAAAATGGAGCTTGCACCGCAGCGAAGAGAAAAAGGTAACATTTTATTGTAGCTGTGGACTCAGCATCGCAATATGCGTGTTATTGTTTTGGCCATTGTGTCTTATTGGTGGAATTAGATCATGCTAACCCAATAAATGCTGGGAACTCGGGGGATTTCACATTCCTTCATGCTTTCCAGCATAGTCACCGAACATCCGGCTCGATCGCGCTGAATTTTAGAACATCTTTGTTCCATTGGATAGTATATTATTCAAATGCTAAAACGCTTGTCTGGTAACCCATGGTTACCGAGCTGGACCAGTTCAAGTTCAGGCCATCAGTATCAAAGAGCGTCGTTTTTAAGACAATAGCCCACAGCTGCCAACAGTGCAGTTCCAAATATATCTCAAAGTTTATCTGATGAATATGCAGGTATCTGTTGTATACATGTGTGAAACTTATTTGGGTGACCCCAGATCAGGGCTACAATAAGTTCTGTTTTCATACTCGGTGTTTCCAGCCTAACAACCATGGCGCAAAAGCCGAACAATACTTCATTCAACGCATTGTCATCTATAAATGTTCAATAATGTTCGAAGTGTTCTATAAGTGTTCTATAAGTGTTCAAAGTTCCAGTTCGCTACCAGGTGAAGTCACGGCGGCATAACCCAACACGTGTACCTGTACCACTCTCCTTCAGAAATCACGAGTTGTCAACACGCCATTCATCGTTCTTTTAGGCAGCTGAATATCACACGCTATTATTACATGAGTTGACATGTCTTCTACGCATATTGTAATGTTTGCATCCTTTCTAGATCATCCTAGGTCAATGACCCAGGCGACCCGGGTTTGCATAAGTTGGCCCTCTTTTTGCAGGCAATTGACTTCTAGGGTAGCTTTCAACGCTGGATTTATAAGCACGCTGGTTTCCCACCTGGTGAGGAAAATCACGTGAATAGGACATAGATCATCCTGGATCAATGGTCCTGGTGGCCTGGTGGGATTAAAGGTGAACTCGTTAGAACAAATCTTTGTATAACCTAGTTTTCGATGCTGAATTCAACTTCACCGCTCTTTTTACTTCGCAATGCAGATAGTTATTAAACAAGAAAAGGTGTGGAAAGTGTACCCATGAAGGTGGGTGACCTTACGTGGTCAAATGGTAGTGCATGATCTGGCATTAAATATTAGGGGATCATGTGTTACAGCACATTATTCCAGTTCCATTTGTCTTCGTTTTATTGTTTGTTCGTAGTTTGGAAGTCATAGTACAATTACTTCCGAATGAGGAACAAATTTGGTTCTTCAAGCTCCACCTACACGTGCCCTTGACCTTGCTTTACGCTATGATAATACAACGGTGTTCATCGGAAGTTCATTTGGCCAAGTGTAATGTGCCAAGTGTCCGATAATGTCATTTGGAGACAATCGTTGGTTGGACATTGAAAATAGGGTTGGCAATATTTTTAGGTTGGAGAATCTTGTTTTTTTAGTTCTAATTAGTGGTGGATGGGTTGGGAATTATGTTTGTAGGTGTGAGCTGTGGAGGCGCGTATAAGCAAACATGAATAGGGGTGAACATTATTGATGAGACCCCCAACACACGCGTGTGTTACGCGTTATCAAGTGAATAGGGCTAGACAGATATTGGTAGGTATGGAGAATGTTGGTGGCTAGATTCATTGCAATTTGGGTTGCGGTATTGGATGGGGTACTGAATGTCTTTTTGTCCAGGCGGACGGTATCGTGGTATCTTCCCTTTAGAACCTTAATCCAGATGAGCCCCTGTGACTGTTATACAGTCTGAACACTTCATAAACTGGTGGATGAGTTGCATGAACGATAAAAGGACAATTATGACAAGAAGCATCTGTTGGTCAGATCGTAGTTCGTTCAAACCAGGCCATGCGATTTTTCTTTTCTGTCATCCATACGCAGAGAATGCTTCGTAAGTTCGTTGACCCGTGTTACACGTGCATTGCTAGACAATATGCGTAGTATGTAACACAAAATGTTCATTAGAGAAGAACCACTGTTGCTCCAGTAGCAACGTTTACCTATTGCTATAGCTAGACAGGTAGCAACTTTGAACTGGTACGCAAATTGATAGAATATAGACATGCAATATAAACGAGAGAGTCATGCCATGCATAATTGGTTACAAATGTATAACAGCAAGCACCAAAGCGTCAATATGTCTGAGCTGTGAATTGATTGCATGCTTACTCCAAGGAACCATGCAAACTGCAGACTAACACAAAATCCACCAAGTACTCAGGATACCGAACAGACAAAAACTGCAACAGCATGCCTATCTTCCACCATTTCTTTATACATAAAATAGCTTATCGAACAAACGGCAACATTTGTATCCGATAGCGACCTCCCTCTGGAGACCTCCCTGGAAGATGTTTCAGAGACATCCTTGAGATGTCAATTGCCCCCCAAATTCGCTCGATCTTTTTGTATGCAAATACGGAATAAATTCAATTGTGTTGCGCAGGTTCGCTAGCTCAGTCGGTGTTGAACTCTTGATTGCATAAAGGTGTTCGAATCCCGTAACCGCCGGGATAACCCAGTCCCCCGCAACCAATCAGCGTGAAAGGTTGGTGGCGCCATATGACCTAGCTCCTGGATGTGTCGTGAAATATCCAATGTTCTTCGTGTTCTTCGAGATGTGTTGCGCATGGTGTGTGAATTCAGATTTTTATCATTCGATATCCCTGCTTAAAGCTGAAGCAAAGCTACATATATTTGTTTTGCTTAATTTAGTCAATGCCGATTTTTATGCTGTTCCTGGGAAAAACACGCAATCGATTTGAAGTTCTCTTTTCTAGTCTGTTATTGCGCAAGCACGTGTATTTTGGCGGTATTGTGCAATTGCTAACATTTTGCTTTTCATTTGCAAACATATTTGAACTGAGTATTTCTTACCATCATGTGATATTACCGTTATTGGTAGTGAAAGCCAAACTGATATCTGCCAACTTGTGACCCAGTTGGCAACTGATCCAAACCTATAGGTGACCGACGTGTCGGGGAAGTGACCCAGTCGGCAACTGATCCAGACCGACAGGCGACGGACGCTGGCTCGTGCAGACCGACATCAGCGGCTCTGTTTGCACCCGTTCGCTCCGCGCCGCCGTGATAATCGCGACCATTGACGATAATCACATACTGGATTGCCTGACAGTGCGATCTTCGTTTCGATGTTTGCTGGACTGGGTCTCGCCCTGGCACCGCGGGCAAATCACCCAGACTCATTGATGGAAGCTTCAGCCTTTGATCATCTAGCTATTGTGACGTCACGCATCGCTGCAATATCAGGACGTACGAGCCTTATTAGGTACACAAGAAGAGTTCGGAGCTGATATGCAATTCCGTGTGGTGTTGCTACGGTTTCGACGTTGTTTTACAGCTTACTGTCGCTCTTTTCTGCTCACTATAGTCTTCAGGTTTAAGTTACATATACACACCATAAAACTACCAAGCGCATGCTCTTTCCTGAGTCATGAATGCCATTATTTGCAAGTTATTGGCATCAATCAAGAACTGTCCATCAGTTTTGTGGCAACCCACCTCATCTAATGCACTACCCGTAGCTCATGTCCCAGAGATATCGCACCTACTTTTGGAGATAGCAGCTAGAAGGGACCCCAAAACATACAAAATACAGTATGCTTTTAAGATGTTAGAAGTAGTCGGTGCAATTCCAAAGTACACAATGATCAAAACAAAAACAAGCATGTCCATCTAGTCCCGAGAGTCAATACAGCTATTGGAAATCAAGCTGATAAGATGTCATCTTTTGACAACTAGGCCGTGTTCCAAAGTTTTCCCTCTGCTATATCGCCACAAACAGGAAAATCCGCGCCCACAGCAGCATTGCTTCCAATTTAGGAGACTGGCATGGTGGAGAGCTGTAGCTTTTCAATCTACATGCACATTTTGCAAGAAAAAGGACACTACCCAGCATGCCTACCAAGGCATCATGGTAGTTGATAGTGCCCATCAGATTCACATACAAGAGATACCAGAGGAAGAATATTGACATCCCGGATGTTCGATGAGTAAGTACATGCTGTACCAAAACAAGAGTATCACTTTTCTGGTCAAGGCAAACCGCCGACATACTATTTATGGAGTAGAAAACACATAAGCGGATCCACAGTTTTTATTGTGTCCAAGATGAAAAACATGAGAGAAATTATAGGGTAGGATGGTACATGCTGCTGGTGCCGGTGGTCACTGGGCGAAGGTCATGGTGGGGATGCTGCTGTGCAGTTGTAGGTCCGTTTCGCCCCGCTGGTTGTTCCAGTGCAACATGCTGTAGCTTTCCGACTAGGAGCAGCATACGGGTTAGGTGCCTGTCTTCCAACCGAAAGGTTGTTGGTTCGAGTCCCACCTGTCGCCACTCATTGCCCCCGAACAATCAGCGTGAGCGGTTTGCGACGCCGCGTGGCCCAACAGTCGACGCGTCGCACAGCCAGTAGCCAGCCGATGACCGACTCGGCGCTGCTCAGCTGACGACGGCGGACCGACTGACGAGAAGGCAGCCAGCGTCGGCCGGCGACCGGCGTGCCTGCAGCCCATGTTGATCATGGCTTCGGCCGGAGCTGCCAGAGGCGACCGGCAGCTGAAGCGGCTGCACCGCTGCCAGTGTGAGGGCCGGCCGGACTCGACCCGACTCACAGGACGCCCAGCTGGTGGCGACTGAAGGCGGTGACGTCCCAGTCGCCAGTACTCAGTGGTGTGAAGAGGCGTCTGAAGGTGACGGTGTCCCCGCCGGCAGTGGTGCAGTGGCGGTCTTCACGCCACTCAGTGGTGTGAAGAGGCGCCTGCAGGCGACGCCGTTCTAATCACCAGTGGTGCAGTGGTGATCTTTACACCACTCAGCGGTGTGACGTCACCAAGCGTGGTGACCAAGCGCTCCGCCGGCGCCCACCGCGTGCCGCTCGTCACACGCTCCGCAAAAGCCGACTGGCACGGCCTGTCTGGCAGGCTCCACGGACTATGCGGCAGTGCATGTACTTCCAACGTCCGAAAAATGACCACCAGATTTACATAGTGTGAAGTAATTTGACTTTGGGGCAAGGCTTAAAACAATTTTTTTTTAATGCGACCCGCGATAAAAGTAATACAGCGTCACATTTCCAGTAAGCGTACCTGTGTTCTTGATGGACCTAGCATGCCATCGCACACCGTGATAAGCTTAGGGAAATACTGGCCAGAAATCGTTGCGAACAAAGCATGCTAGTTGCAGGGACGATTTTGGTCTTAATTGAAAGAGCTTCAAATTTGGAACATATGGAGGGGCCCTTAAAGATTGCCTAATCCAGGAATGTCAGAGGCCAGTTCTGTCAGAGGGTCATTTATGTCATTACGCTCCCCTGGTTTTGCTTGCGCCTAATATCTCGGTAGCCAATTAAGGTAGACAGCTCAAATTGTGCACATGAATACCAAGGGTACCTTGGTTTACGGAATCAACGTCCGGTCATGTATGGAGACGTCATAATTACGTCATAAGCGAAATCCATTAGCGCTCATACATTGGGTAACTATTAGTTAGCGTTTGTTATGCGAGCATTGGTACTGTAAATGTGACCAAATAATTGCCACGCAGAATAGATCCAAGATTCCCTAGTCCTACGTGGCTCAAATTACGCCAAAATATGCCCTAAGATGTGATTCTCAAATATAATCGGTGCATGTAACTTCAGGTATGATGCCACAGCCGGTCCATCCCCTATGCAGCAATACACATGTTGAAATACACATGCTGGAATGTATGGTACTTCCTATAAACGCATGGTAAAATACTGTACCCGTACTTAGAAACAGAGAACGCAAAAGACCAGAACCATCATCACATGATATCCTCATAGTTACGAACAATAGCATACCATTAGCTATCTATGGAAGACTCTCATATGTCTTTATTCACTGAACAGCCGGTAGTACTGGGAGATAATTCTATCATTCACTTACATATCGTGTCCTTCCAGAACCTTTATCTCATTAGCATCCTCTCCGCCACTCGTCTCCTGTTCATATTCCGAGGCAGGTTGGTCCAGCCCTCTCTCCCCAGCTGACTCAGATGATACCAAGAGATGGCTGATGTCAGCTGAATGGACGGCCTCTCGTGCATTTCGGGCCCACAATGGTCTTCCAATACCTTCGATGTTGCGAGCCGTTTTCGGGTCGCTGGTGATTAATGAAGTTGATCCTTGATGGTGTCGGTTCGTGACGTCTTGACGTCGTGATGTCTGAGTCCCGATACTCCCTGTCATGTTTATTCCGGCTCTCCCGCACTTCCTCATTGTGCATGCCGATCGGAAGAAGAAGAGACCACATCGCAGTGGCACCGTGGATCAGGAGCTTGTGCACGGAGGCGGGCATGCAGAACCATGGACACAGATGGACGGGCCATCAGCTGAGCTGTATCCATGGCGTATCTGTCGTACCGGTCGGGATCCAAGGGTTCGTATTTTTAAAGAGCAGCGAAAATCACTGAAAGACGGGCGACGAGACCCTCGTCGATTTCAGTGATCTTGCCGCATTCAGCTGGGTCTTTGAAGGCACGTCGAGCCGTGTTCCCGTCATTGGACGTACCAATCCGCACACGGCTGATCCATAAGAACCGGTCTCTCCCGGGACTGTTGCTGTAATTTATTCTTCATTTACTTCACACGCATCTTGTTTGCGTCGCCAGACACCGCCCACACTTTGACTTCCAGGTGGTACGAAATGTGGAGAAGGCACTGAAAGCATCAAATCCAGGCATGCAAAGCTGAAGAGGTTGAAGACGGCGTTGGGTTGGTCCAGACCCAAGTACCACATACCGTCAGTTGCAAAGGCACCAGAGTGGTACATAACATATTTTCTTCTGCAGCTTCATCGCCGTCTCCCATCTGTTTGCATACAGATTGCTCTGTGGCCTCGTCAAATCACCATTTGACGTGAAGCACCGCAGAAGTGTAGGTGCTGGATGACCTCGACGGCTGTTGGACAGGTGAAGCTGAGTCGGTGCGAATGACAGACGGTGGGCATGCCACCAGCCGCTGCGTCGTATGACACAGGAGAGCCTGCAGAGTCACCTCAGCTGACGTCTCGTTGAATTGCATGCTGCTGACTGCCGGATAGCACTCTACTTTGGCCTCAAGCACCTTTCCATAGGCGGGCAGGATGTCTGCCTTGGCCGCATCATTCGTAATTCGGCGGACCATTCAGTAGCCGTGCAGAGACAAGTCAGCTGACACACATGGCCTGCGCCACTCTCCTGAAACGCACTTGGGTTGGCTCACTTTAGAGCTTCTGAGAGCCCGGCGAATCTTGCTCGGCCGATTCGATGATACCCCACCTGTCGCAACACGAAAGTCGCGTCCCTCATGCGCTCAGCACGAGCACTTTGTCTGGCAGCCTCCACGGGTTGCAGAGAACTGCGCTGTTGAGCAACTTCTGAGGTTGCCCGACGCTGAGAACGGGCGCTGAGCTGATCGGAAATTATAGCCGGTCGTTCTCGCGCTCCCTCCACAGCTTCATTATCACGGCTGATTTCGGCTTCACCATCACTCACGACGTGGTCACGCTTCAGGGACAAGGAGAACACCTCGTCCCCCAAAAGATAAGTCGCACACTGACTTCTGAACTTGTCCCGGATTCGCTTACACTTAACCCACTTACCTTTTAAGTTCTTGGTGATCGAGTCGGTCATCTTTTTTATGTTCACAATCGACGACTCATTCTGTGGATAGCTCTGAGGGATTTTCTCCCTAATCAACCGCAAACTATTATTAAACACATGATCGTAATAGTTGCCACACCCAACCGCTTTTGCACTGGTTAACAAGCCCACTAATTCCTCTCTGCTGACGCGCACCTCCATGTTCACTGTGCGCAAAATCCAATCACTCTGACCCGACCCTTTTGCAACAGGCAAGGACAGCTCCTCTGCCATGGGAAACGCTCAGTACGTTACCTATCTCGACTCGGTCACCTCGTCTGTTAGTGGAGTTCTTTTGCGTAGCGACCGCTGGATCAGGTTACCTGGTCAAGAAGAGCCAGTCGGCGCGTCGCGGCGTCTGGCTCGGGCTTCCCCGTACCTCCTGTACCGTCACCGCACAGCACCGCGACCTGCCGAAACATCATTGCTCACTACCGGTGTTGGGGTAGTTAGGTACGGCTGAAACTTACGGTACATATATTCAAAGGATCGCTGATTTCATTAGTATCGGTCTCTGGTTGTGCACTGTTGGGCGTTTTTGAAACCTTATTGGAACTTTGAGGTACTAAAAAGTTGAACGATTATTGTTGATCAACTAATTGTTTGATCAAATATAGCGTATTGTGAACCGTTCTATTTCTTTTTAATTGCTTAACGCAATGAGAATGTTCTCAGCTATCGTTTTGTACATCACTTTCTCAGGTTTTTAGAATGCATCTTACCTTAATTAGTCGTCAAAATCCCACAACATTAGCACATAATTGCATCATTTTCTTTGGCACGTAATGTTGTTCATGTTCGTGGACTTATTACTCTGCCAAATTGTGCGCAAATGTTCATAAAACCTGTGGGCTGGTGTGCTTCAGGCATCTGCTGATGCAATGGCGCCACAAATATCGCGTCCTAAAGTAATCGATAATACATTTCTGACCAGTTCTTTTCATTGAGTTACCAAAAGGTAGTGTAACATATTTTAAAGTGGAAATGAAATGCGGAAACAATAACGTAATTGTCACATGTAGGCATGTGCTGGCAATTCTTGGCGATACATGTACAATCCACAATCAAATCTCAATTAAAATCGCATCTCAAGGTACAGAGTGGTCGAGTCAGACTTTAAGTTAGCAATGAAGTTCAATATGTATTTGGTGTACTTAATCCATTAATTGATTGAGCTAAAAGACACACAAACTGCATTGGCCACAATAATTCGACTTAAAGAGCATATGTATTATTCTCACTTGGGAATATGCTTAGTGCGACGTTAAGATGACAAGTCCGGGAAAATCATCAGGATTGCTTGAGACGGAGGAATGCTGGGCAATAGATTGCGCGTTAGGACACGTCATCTGCTTCAAGCAATCTGGAAAGGTTATCAACGAAGGACAAAGGCATTATGCAGGAATGCATGCATACATACAGCATGTGTTTATGCATTCATGTGTATCTTTATGCATATATATATATATATATATATATATATATATATATAATATATATATATATATATATATATATAAATATATGCATATAAATATATATAAATATATATATATATATATATATATATATATATATATATATATATATATATATATATACAAGCATACATATTATTGCATATCTAGACGTAAGGGCTGGGCGTAAATAACAACAGGGAAGTAAAAATGCACATAAACCTTTGATATTACGGTGAATATCGAACTCCTCGTCTTTCTTTCCTTTATTTTGGTATTTACTTCAGCATCGCTCACTTAACGCAACACGACAATTTTAACCCCGTACCAGGCTTTAGCCCCGTACCAGGCTTTAGCCCCGTACCAGGCTTTAACCCCGTACCAGGCTTTAACCCCGTACCAGGCTTTAACCCGGTACCATGCTTTGCGCATCATTTGATCAGAACTGGACAGGCCTGGTTAGGTTACCGATCTAGGATTCCGCTCCTTGAGCATGACGGGGAATATCGCCGAATCATCAGCTTTTGCTTGTTCTGAGGCAGCTGACGTGCTCAGGTTGATTTAATTTCAAGGTATCGAATGCACTCGGATCACTTTGCCTCACCGAAGGAATATTTTTTCTAGTCAAGTGAAGTGATTGACCTAGAATGAAGCTGGATTGCTTCATCTTCGCCACAACATGCATTTTGGACGTGTCTACGCCCTGAATTCGAGCCAAGTGATTATATTTACGTTTCTAGGCCAAAGCCGTTGCTTGCAAATCTTTACTAGCTGTCGTGTGTTAGCTTTGGTGCGAGCTGCCAGGGCTGGGCTTCAATTGACCTCAGCTGCCGTCGGTCCTCAGTTCACAGCTCTATTTCAAATATACCCAGGGTATGATCTAGGTGGAGATACCAATACCTGGCGTTTCTGGGAATGTTTTCACGTGACCATCTCTGAACAGTCATCGGTCGATGCACAAAAAACTTTTAGTCGTAAAAGCTTCACATGGTTGACCTCCTAGCCTGCATAGCTCTCGCGATTGTCCGAAGGCTCCATCACCGTATTGTGTTCGATTATGTTCGATTCATCAGCACGAAAAGTGACAACAAACTGCATTGTTGTACTACATCATGCCAGAACAATGCACATGTACTTGGCCACCTATTTTCTCGTCCAACAATTTCCTACCGTACTTCTCACGACCTTCGCCGGCCGTCTCATGGTAGTCACACGCCATGCTCCCGCGTCCCTGCGGACCCCAAGTGCGCATGCCGTGCTAACGCGACCACGGCCACTCTGCAGCAGGTACGGCGGCGGTGGCAGCCCAGCCGGCACCAACAGCCGGCAGGGTCGGCCAGCTGCGAGCCATGTTCGAGCAGCTCGACCGATCGGCACGCCACTCAGACGGCGCCGCCTCGCGGCACCGCTCCCTGACCGACTCGAGACGCCAGTTCCAGAGCATGCTGGACGTGCGGCCGACGGCAGCGACAGGGCAGCGCGGTGGCGCCGCGGCCGGACTCTCCGGGTCGCGCGGCAAGAGCAAGAGTTCGCTGTCGCTGAGAGCGGCCGGCGAGCGGCCCGCCTCGCCGCTGTGGCGCGGCGGCCCAGCAGCTGGCGGCACGTCTGACCGACTGGGCCGAGACGTGACCACGAGCGGCCCAGCAGCTGGCGGCACGTCTGACCGACTGGGCCGAGACGTGACCACGAGCGCTGGCGACGTGGCCTCGCTGGCTGCCGTTGACAAGCCGCCGCAGCCGCCGCCAGGTGCGGATCACGAGACGCTGGAGCCGCAGGTCGGTGCGGATCACGAGACGCTGGAGCCGCAGGTCGGTGCGGATCACGAGACGTTGGAGCCGCAGGTCGGTGCGGATCACGAGACGTTGGAGCCGCAGGTCGGTGCGGATCACGAGACGTTGGAGCCGCAGGTCGGTGCGGATCACGAGACGTTGGAGCCGCAGGTCGGTGCGGATCATCACGAGGTGCCGGAGTCGCCGCTCGGCTGGCGCGGCGAGCCTCCGTCACAGCAGGCGGCAGGCCGGCCGGCGTCCCCCCGCCTCGTGGTGACGCTCGGCGAGCGGCAGCTGTCGTCGCGCCAGCTGGACCGGCTGTCGTCGGACGCCGCGTCCGCCCGGCTGGACGCCATCCGACGCTACTTCCGCGACCTGCGCGACGGCCGCATCCGCGGCGACGACGACGCGGCGCTGGCGCGCCAGGCGCGCCGCCACCGGCTCGTGTCCGACCGCGGCCGCTCGCTGCCGCCGCTCGGCCTGTCGCCCGGCCAGCGCCCACCGGAGGACGAGCTGGGCGTGTGGTCGACACGGCCGCGCTCGACCGGCGCCGACAGCGGGTCGTCGTGCGGTGACGCCGTCGGCGCCACCGCGCCGCCGGCGACCGGCCGCCGGCTGCGGCGGCCGGCCTCGGCCGGCGCCCTCTCGCCCCGCCTGACGCCGCACGGCCAGCAGCTCGAGCTGACGCGTCACGACGCCGGCGGCATCGTCGTGTTCGGGCCGGGCATGTGCCAGGGCAAGGTGGCGGTCGTCAACCGATTCCAGGTGAGGCTGCGGTGGGAGCGCACGTGAGGTGAGGCTGCGGTGGGAGCGCACGTGAGGTGAGGCTGCAGTGGGAGCGCACGTGAGGTGAGGCTGCAGAGGGAGCGCACGTGAGGTGAGGCTGCGGTGGGAGCGCACGTGAGGTGAGGCTGCAGTGGGAGCGCACGTGAGGTGAGGCTGTAGTTGGAGCGCACGTGAGGTGAGGCTGTAGTGGGAGCGCACGTGAGGTGAGGCTGTAGTGGGAGCGCACGTGAGGTGAGGATGCGTTGGGAGCGCACGTGAGGTGAGGCTGCGGTGGGAGCGCACGTGCCGCTCCACCTGGAGACTGGCGAGCGTTGCGTGGTATGTGTGGCGTCGATGCTGGATACTTAGACGTTTTCCAGTTTCAAGTGTCGATATTATTGGGGCGACCAAATGCAGATAGGCAATGAGTGTTGGCAATTTTGTTGGTGGGGCCCACCCCAGATGGTCCGATGTTAAGAGAGTGAGAAGTTTGAGGGGCCAAGGCAAAGAGGGTTGGGCTCAGACTCCACAAAAACATGGGACACGGCGCTCCTGACTCAGATTGTGACATCAAATGGTCAGAAGAGGACAAGAAGCACGAATGCGCGCAAATGGGGCCGTTGGGACAATGACCTCATTCCGCTACACCGGCGGCAAAGTCTGATTTTCCAAGTCCAAACTGACTCCTATTCAGATATCAAATCATCCACTGCCAGTCTAACGCAGGGATCTATGTCCAGTCTGCTGTTTATTATCGGCCTAATGTATGCCCAAGCAGGTGAACGTTCAGCCGGAATTGCTCGACGACACTGACGACAATAAATTATGGACGTCACACATCATCTATCACACCACCGTTATGCCTTGAGGACACCACAACGTTCACACACAGCACTCATATATTCACCAAGAGTTAAAGCAGCGTCGCACCCAATGAGGGGAAAGGGGATACATGCTCTCCTGAAAGATTCAGGCCACTTTTGGCTTGATGCCTCCAAGAGGTTCTGACTTCACCTGTGCACCTGTCCACCCAGGTACCTCTGCACAGCCTATGCTTGTGCTCAAGACTGAGATTACTCTTATCAAGGTGACACGAGAGCTTGTGATGGCCCGTGGAGGGCTCTGCGAACCAGAGTGAGGGCTGTGATTGGGCTTTTGTGACGCATCAGCGCCTTTGAAGGCCTTAACGTACCTTGTGGTGCACACACTCTGAGGGCCCTTTTTTGGATCGGTGAGTGCTATTTTAAGGTTTGATATTGAGCATTGAGACGTTGGGAAGGACCATGCTGGAACTTGTCAGGCCGCTTTTGACACATTTGTAAGCCATTTTGGCTCTTGTTAACGACTTTTTGTGACATATCAGATCTCCATTGAGATATGTAACATCAAGAGACACGAGCACAGCGCTTATCGTGTAGACGGCCACATCACCAGGGTGTCAGCAGCTGTAGCAATCTGGCAGCACCGGCAAACCGTCGGCTCCAGGCGAGCACCACTCGCCGAACACCAGCGCAGGCCGAGGATCGCCGAACGGCACCTCGGGCCGAGGATCGCCGACAACCAGCGTGGGCTCAGGTACATCTAAGCCCAGCGTGAGTCTAGGTCCGCCGAAGACTGACGCGAGCCGAGACCAGCTGAGGACCAGTGTGCATCCAGGCCTGTCTAAAACAAGCGCGAGCGGAGACACTGGAGATTAACACAAGCGCCAGTCTGATGATGATGATGGTGATGCAGCGTACACGCCAGCCCGCGGGCAGCGTGAGCACTGACTCACTCACGCAGCGTGAGCACTGACTCACTCACTCACGCAGCGTGAGCACTGACTCGCTCACGCAGCTCGAGCGTCAGCTGCCGACGGCAACACTCAGGCCGGCAACACTGCAAAGAACGTGCGAGCATCGCGCCGTCAAGAAAGCATCGTGCACATGAGAAGACCATCGACAAACAAGAAGACAGGCGCTGACGATACCAGGCGCTGACGACGAGAAGACGGGCCAGTCACCACGCGCTGACGACGAGAAGACAAGCCAGCCACGACGACCGCTTACGACGAGAAGACAGGCCTGTCACCACGCGCTGACGACGAGAAGACAGGCCTGTCACCACGCGCTGACGACGAGAAGACAGGCCTGTCACCACGCGCTGACGACGAGAAGAACCGCAGCGCCACCGCCACGTTACATCGAATAGGACGCTAAATATCGGACAAAAGGCTCACAAACTGCATCGCACCAGTCTCGCAGATCCCGCCAAGGCAGGCTCGGCGCGAGGTTTCCGCTGGACCGCCCAATTCCCGCTGCCTCCGTGTTCCGCCAGCACCGACCGCCCCTCACTACAGCCGCCAATCGCCGGACCTGTATTCTACATTCGGTTCTGTCGACCGTTTCGAGCCAGGGTGTCGGCTCGAATCCGCCGTGCCTGACGTACTCAGACGGCTGTCACCTGGCTTCCTCAATCGACCAGCCGGCCCGCCCCCCACACACAACCAGTCCACCAATCGCACGCCGACCCGGCGCCTTTTGCACCAATGGCAGGTCGCCGTCGCTTGACCCGGCACGAGGTCTTCGAGCCAATTGGCGCGGGCCGGCGGCCGCCGCCGCTGCCGCCGTACGACCAAAGTCATAGTCGCGAGTAAACCGGCTACACGTATGTGGAACGAGTTGATGTGAGCCCCCTGATCGAACCTGACCCGACCCGACACCACCCGTCCCGACCCGACACCACCCGTCCCGACCCGACACCACCCGTCCCGACCCGACACCACCCGTCCCGACCCGACACCACCCGTCCCGACCCGACACCACCCGTCCCGACCCGACACCACCCGTCCCGACCCGACACCACCCGTCCCGACCCGACACCACCCGTCCCGACCCGACACCACCCGTCCCGACCCGACACCACCCGTCCCGACCCGATCCCACCCGTCCCGACCCGACACCACCCGTCCCGACCCGACCCCACCCGTCCCGACCCGATCCCACCCGTCCCGACCCGATCCCACCCGTCCCGACCCGACACCACCCGTCCCGACCCGACACCACCCGTCCCGACCCGACACCACCCGTCCCGACCCGATCCCACCCGTCCCGACCCAACACCACCCGTCCCGACCCGATCCCACCCGTCCCGACCCGACACCACCCGTCCCGACCCGACACCACCCGTCCCGACCCGACACCACCCGTCCCGACCCGACACCACCCGTCCCGACCCGACACCACCCGTCCCGACCCGATCCCACAAGTTCCGATCAAATCAGACTGAACCGGAACCAATCCGACTTGACTGGAACCAATCCGACTTGACTGGAACCAATCCGATTGGACCGGAACCAATCCGACTGGACTGGAACCAATCCGACACGACCTGTCTCGACCCGATCCGGTCCGACCTGCCCTATCTGCTGCATTGTTTCAACCAGAGCATCTTTTTGTGTATCTTTTCAAATCGTTCCTTCTTCACTCAAGGCCGGACCTGCTCTCTAAATAATGATCTCTGCGAACCTGCATCATAATAGTGCCCTCTTCTTGAAACTTTTTTTTCGACCGTGTTGTATCGGCGTCATGACAGCAAATGCTGTTCTTATCCTGATACAGAAGAGTGGTTCCTGTCTTGATGCAGCAGCAGAGTGGTTCCTGTCCTGGCGCAGCACAGCGGTATATGAAATGAGCTCTGCTGGCGCAGAGACTATCAGATTGTTTTATTTCCAGTGCCAATACGACCTTAATATTTGTCAATGGCATTGTAATGCTTCTCAACGTCCCATTCGTGGACTGACAAAATCCATCAACAGCTATGAATGCGCGAAAACCGTAGCGTATTTTCTGACATATTACCAAGCATATCGTGGTTTCCGTATGGCTTGGAAGTAAGTTAATTCCTTTAGTATAGCCTAACACCTCAGTGAAGCTTTCCTGGGCAATACCCAACAGGTGCACACGGTGTATGTGCTGTTCTGGTGCTCCCTAGGTGGGATTTGTCTTCCCATGCGCCATATGCTAAATTAAAAATATACGTTTTGCTAAAGTAACCAATGCATTGCCTGAGCAACTTCTGTTGATAACTCCACCCTGATCTGTTGTCCCAACACCATCCCTAGCAGGCCAGGACTGTGTCTAGGTCAAAAGTAGGTCAAGTCATGGCCAAGACTGTGTCTAGGTCAAAGGTAGGTCAAGTCATGGCCATGACGTGTCTAGGTCAAAGGTAGATCAAGTCACGGTATGACTATGTCTAGGTGAAAGGTAGCTCAAGTCATGGACATGACTTTCTCCAGGTCAAAGGTAGGTCAGGTCACGGACATGACTGTCTCCAGGTCAAAGGTAGGTCAAGTCATGGACATGACTGTGTCTAGGTCAAAGGTAGGTCAAGTCACCGTATGACTATGTCTAGGTGAAAGGTATGTCAAGTCACAGACATGACTTTGTCCAGGTTAAAGGTAGGTCAAGTCACGGCATGGCTGTGTCTAGATCAAAGGTAGGTCAAGTCACGGCATGGCTGTGTCTAGATCAAAGGTAGGTCAAGTCACGGACATGACTGTCTCCAGGTCAAATGTAGGTCAAGTCATGGACATGACTGTGTCTAGGTCAAAGGTAGGTCAAGTCACCGTATGACTATGTCTAGGTGAAAGGTATGTCAAGTCACGGACATGACTTTGTCCAGGTCAAAGCTAGGTCAAGTCATGGCATGACTGTGTCTAGATCAAAGGTAGGTAGAGTCACGGCATGGCTGTGTCTAGATAAAAGGTAGGTCAAGTCACGGCATGGCTGTGTCTAGATCAAAGGTAGGTCAAGTCACGGACATGGCTGTGTCCAGGTCAAAGGTAGGTCAAGTCACGGCATGGCTGTGTCTAGATTAAAGGTAGGTCAAGTCACGGACGTGGCTGTGTCCAGGTCAAAGGTAGGTCAAGTCACGGCCTGGCTGTGTCTAGATCAAAGGTAGGTCAAGTCATGGACATGGCTGTGTCTAGATCAAAGGTAGGTCAAGTCATGGACATGACTGTCTCCAGGTCAAAGCGTGCGCCTGTCGCTAATGGCCATGTTTTGCTCATGCGAAAATCTAAAGGCAGATATTTGCACCGGTGGATCCAGCCGAAATTTTAAGGCGGGTTCCAAGTGCAAAGGGGGATGCAACTGGTATCTGTGAACAGCCTACCACTCATGGTCAAGCGCAGATCGAGGGTTGGACCAACCCTGCCCTTTCCAAGAACTCCGAAGGGGGCTAATCTTTGAGTCCCCAAAGCTTCGGTAATCAGCATCAGGAATTGAATGTTTTTATCTTGGATGGTAAGGTGGGATTGGTACATACTGCATATCCTCAGCAATATGTTCAATTCGTAGGCATATTATCCCAAGCATTTTTTTTAAAGCAAACTTTTTGATATTTCCCCCATTGCCTTTTGCTATGTACAATTTGTTCCCTCCAGATTTCATTGATTCCTCCTGCGCCACACATTATTTGTTGGCACAGATTCCTCAACATTTTTCCTTTCTGGCACCTGTTATCATTCCATCCTTTTTACTCCATGTTTATGTTGGAATATCTTCCGACACAAGCAACTCACATGAACTGTGTTTTGTTAATGTGCACTTGAGATTCGGGGGAAGCTTTAATAATTCGGGTGCGTCCATGCCGCTCGAATAATTCACGTGCTTCTCATTGACCTGCAATTGCATTCTCCTGGCTGTGATAGCCCGGGTTTGATCTCGCTCCCCAACAACTTGCTCGAAATTGCAACAGCCATTCGTCGTCCATTTATTGGTCGGGATTATCAGCAGCAAAATGGCGACAACTCGTCATACGCCATTTCCAACGGACAACAGCGGGCAGACACCGACGATTCCAGAACAAATGTCCGTAACGGCGAATGTACGTAACGGCAAATGTACGTGTGGCAGATGCACGTAAGCGCAGATGTATGTACGCGTAAAAGTAAGTATGGCAAATGTATGTATGGCATATATATGGAAGAGCAAATGTACGTAAGAAATTTTACGTAGCCACAAATATATATGTGCGCAAATGTACGTACCTTGGAACATATGTACATTTACGCTTACGTACTTTTGTGCTTAGGTACATTCGTGCTTGCATACTTTTGTCATGCATATTTTTCTGTTGATGCACATTTGCGCTTACGTAAATTTGTGGTGGCGTACCTTTGCATTTACGCACATTTGCTTGGCCGCACTTTTGTGTTTACGTACATCTTCGATTACGTACATTTGTGCCCACGCACATTTGCGCTTACGTACATTTGCGCTTACGTACATTTGCGCTTACGTACAGTTGCGCTTGCGTACTTCTGCGCACTTACGTACTTTTGCGCTTGCGTACATTTGCGCTTGCGTACATTTGCGCTTGCGTGGATTTGCGCTTACGTACATTTGCACATACGTACAGTTGTGGCTGCCTCGGATCCGAGGGTCCATGACGGACCTGAGAAGTCAGAACATATGGGTGTAGCTATAATTATGCGGCATATTTCTTTGCTAACGAGTGTCAGAAGCTAACTTCGTTGCACAATGCTTAAAAAGCACGACCCCAGAGTTTTTCTGGCTGTGGCTGTTGTGGCTAGCAGTGGCTGGCAGGCAGTGGCTATTTATTTTTGTTGCACTGCAAAACACTATGAGACCAAAAGTTGCGGCTGGGTTTGAAATGCATATTGCTAACATATCATTCACGTCAAATGTACTTGTCAAGTTATTCCCCCCCCCAAAAAAAAAAATAGGATGTGAAATGGCTGAAAATTCATGCTATATTATATTATATAATGCTAAATTATTATTGTATAATCAATATAATTACTAGTTAATTACATATATATATATATATATTATGGCCTATTATACGAAATGCAGTAAAAGGTGCAATCCACACACAGTGCCATCAACACACAGTGCAATGTCACTCTCATGATAGTTGCACGTGGTTTTTGACATACCACGCACTGTATTTTGTTCATAGTTATCAGAAAAACATAGACAATAAATATCAAATGTACAACTTTTCAGCGTACCCAGCAAAACAAAATCCTGCTCGTCCCCTGACGACGTGTGAATTATTTAGCTGCCACGACCGACCAAAACAAGCGCCACACTTCCGCAACAGGTTGCGTGAATCCACACCCCTCATGCAGCGCTCCTCTTCCGCCGGTGAGATATAGTAGCTCCGGTTGTAGAAGCCCACGCTGTCGGCGCCGTCGCATCAATCATGCGCGGCCGCGCCAATGTCGTGCAGGCGCCGTCTTGTGCGACATCCGGATCGCGCAATTTTCGCGGCCAAATCGGTTCTAATGAGCCCGGCAAAAGTCTTCATTAGTCTAATTGTGGCAGCCGAACAGGGTCGCCGGGCGTATCTGTGACCGAACCGTCAGTGGCGCAGCGAGCTCGGCACACCCATGCCCCGGCCGCCACCACCGCCGCCGCCGCCGACTACATGGCGAGCTGTCTGTCACTCGACCGCACGACCTGCCAACACTTGCAAAATTGATTGGGGAGAGCGGCTCCCAGCGCCCCTCGGCGCTGCCGGCCTGGGACAGCACAGGGTCCGTGCAATGGTGGCCACGTGATGTAAGTGCATGCTCCAGAGAACTGGGACCGGGTTGGTGCGCTGTGAAATCGCTGAACGTGATGAAGACGGAAGATGTCTGCTCACAACGCCTACGGCCGAGAAGATGCGAGAGGGCTTTTCGCAACGGCTACTGAATCTCAATCATCTAGATGGGATCGTCTGTTTAATATATTTCGTGCTCGCTAAAAGATAACACAACTAGTAACTATATATAACTTATGGAGTTAAGTACATTTACCTTGCGATTACCTGATGTGCAACTTCAACTGAGTGTTCATATTTTAGGTTGTTATGATATATTGTTAAGTAGAGCATTGTCTTGGTATGCATTTGCATCCGGTGCATTATTTCTTATGCGGATGCATACACGGAGGTTATTTGGATCAAAACCTGGTAACGACCTGGTTTTGTGCGCAGTGAGTCAATACACAAGAGTGCGAAGATAGTGTACATGCATTCTCCAGGCCGACACTGAAATCAGCTGAGAATTGCCTTTTGCATGGATGGCTTCTCTCTCATCTCCCTTCTCTCTTTTCTCTCTCTCTCTCTCTCTCTCTCTCTCTCTCTCTCTCTCTCTCTCTCTCTCTCTCTCTCTCTCTCTCTCTCTCTCTCTCTCTCTCTCTCTCTCTCTCTCTCTCTCTCTCTCTCTCTCTCCTCTCTCTCTCTCCCTCCTTCCTCTACACCATCTCACTCGAACTCCCAACCTTGTCGTGTTTCAGCTGTGGGTGCTGTACTACTGGTGCCGTGGGTGCTGTGCCACTGGTGCCGTGGGTGCTGTACCACTGGTGCTGTTGCCGGCACTGCCGGACGTGACGCCCGTCTCGCGTTTCAGCTGTGGGTGCTGTACCACCGGTGCCGTGGGTGCTGTGCCACTGGTGCCGTGGGTGCCGTACCACTGGTGCTGTTGCCGGTACTGCCGGACGTGACGCCCGTCTCGCGTTTCAGCTGTGGGTGCCCGAGTGCAGTGAGGCGGCGGGCAGTGTGCGCCTGTACAGCTGGCGCGCCGACACAGTGACTGGCGCCGAGGTGTGCCACCTGCACGGCGACTACTACCAGGTGGTCTACTGGGTCAGCCAGCCCGGCTGGTACCGCGTGCACGTGCAGGCGGGCGCCGGCACGCGCCACGTCGACCTCATGGTCAAGGTGTCGCACTAGCGCGGGCGGACGCGCCGAACGACGTCCGGGTGGACAGAGTGGACGCGGTGGACGCAGATCCCAGCCGCTGACGCCCGCCCAGGTGGCGGAAAGTGGGCCAGAGTGGGTGATGGTGCTGCACACGGGAGCTGCTGGGAGAGATGGGCGGCGGTCGGGTCGACTGTGGCCGCTCCTGGCCCCATTTGTGATGAGGATATGCTACATGCTCCTTCATAGAGCTAGCTCATGCAGCGGTGTCACCGATGTGAATACTAGCTCTCGGTCGTGTCGAGCTTCAGTTCGGGCGATATACGTTCACAGTGGCAGACACGCGCCAAAGCCCAACTAACTAATTACCCGGCCACAGCTTCATACCTACCGATTACTGGTGCAGCCAGCTCCGACGGACTTCTTGTCGAGGTGGGAATGTTTCGGGTTGATTTGATGCATGCAGTATCCGTGAAAGTAGGCTTACATCGAAATCAATAGCGTGACGACTCGGAACTATTGCGTCCGGAATTAAGATGACCACCGGTTCAATTTATGTTTTCACTTGTGGAGGGCTCCGTCGTCACGATCGAAATTGTTTTAGTTGTCAAATCAGTTGCCATACCGCGGGATTTTATGTACAGTGAGTCTGCTGAGTAAGCCCATCAGCGATGAGCTAGTGCAAAAATAAACTAGTCGCTGATGCTCCGGGCCCAAGAAGTGCGAAAGCTTGGTGGTGACGCCAGAGAGCGGAGTAGATGGAGTTGGCGGAGTGGATGGAGTGGGCGGAGTGGATGGAGTAGGCGGAGTGGATGGAGTGGGCGGAGTGGATGCTGCCCCGGAAGATACATACACGGGCGGAGCTGAACACGGGATCTGCTGGAGCAGACGTCGGTGCCAGTGTTCCGTGCAAGGTGTGGCGCTCATGCATTGATTGCTCATTGGCTGTTCAGTGTCGTATATAGTACTGGAAAATCTTCTTTAAAGTTTGAGTACATGTTGCTGAATGACTTTGTTGTGTTCTTTGTTCGGCGAAGGCATCTTTTTCCGAAGCCCACGAGAATCGCCTAGCCCACGCCGTCGCAGAGTCCACGAGAATCGCCTAGCCCACGCCGTCGCAGAGTCCACGAGAATCGCCTAGCCCACGCCGTCGCAGAGACGGAAGAAAAACATCAAGCACTCATTCTTCGAGCATTCGATAAAAACAACATTTCGAAAAAAAATCGAAACTTTCCGTCGCATTTGGGATGAGAATCATAGGCGTAGGAACGTCTCAAGAAGTTGGTGGCCAGGTTCAACACCAGAGGCGCACCCAGGAATTTCGCAAAGTACCATGGCTGAGCACTTTTGGATAGAGAACCCGATAATTTTAACATTGAGCACACAACTTTCACCGCTAGGGGGGGGGGGGGGTGCAGGCCCCTGCTCGCGCCTAGGCTATCAGCAACATGTGGTACTGAAAATAAAAACTTCATCATCACATCATAAGTACTTTCCAATTCACACTTCTCGCTGAAAATGTAGCTCTTCAAGACTGGTGAATTCAAGAATATGTTTATCTTCCTGGTGCAAAGGGAAACCATTAGTACCTATTACTGTTGAAATAAAATGTATTCAACTTCCGCTATGTGCGTTTGTGTGGAGAGTGCAAGCTCATTGCAGCCTCACTAATGGATATGTGGCGTGCTCTAGTTTCCATGAATTAGTACTTTACGTCACTAAGATGTCCCCCTTATAAATGTTCGCTGATGTTGGTGAGGAGAAATAAAAAGCAAGAACGTAGCTAACTTGCTGCCCCATGGCAAAAGAAGTCTCATGATTGATGCTGGAGAGGATGAGAAACGGGAAAGGCGGGTGATCGCTGGCTAAAAATTATTTGATCCCGTGTATGACAGACCAAGATTGGCAGGCTAACAGACTGGGGCAAAGAAAACTGCTATAAATATACATACATCGTATGGTGTTCATCCTCAGGGCTGACTCCAACACATAGGTGATCAGTCAACTCTATTATCCCTGTAGTACACATCATACATCTTAGAATATCCGCCACTTGCAACGAAATGCTACAACTACGTCATGTGGCACCCGGCTGAAACGGAATGTAACCGCTTATTTTGGGGACCAACAACTCGGTGCAAAATAGCTGACAGGTGAAAACACACGCACCTCATAAAGTCATAACGTGTTCAGACTTAAGAGCCACAAGGCCCTATCCTGAATTCAATTCGATGATTAGTTCTCTTCTTCTAACGTTTTCTGGTGGCTAAGAATCCGGATAACCGCTGAGGTTTGAGTCACCTCATCCCTTTGGTTAAATACGCTCCCAAATTGGTTACCGAACTGAGGCTCTAGTTAGGTGTTCTTTTTTGGACCTCTCCGTTTTTCTTTGTCTACGAATGTGTTTTAGGGCTCCAGCCAATTTTTATACGGGGCCCAGCACTTTTTTTGCGACCCGGCTCTTTTTTTAGAGTTTTCTTGTTTTTTTTTGTGTGTCGACGATATTGTTTATGTATCGGCGCGTTTTCGCAGACCCCAAAATCTATATTTAATGCCGGTCTTTGTGTTCGTTATCTTGGACCGTGTCTCCAGCAGCAGTCCTCAGCCTGTTTTTGAGGCCCCCATGTGGTCTCAAGGGCCCGGTGTTTTTTTAGGGCCCCGCTGTGCTTTGCTTTTTAAACTCCTGGTGTGTTTATTTCGAGGTGCAACGCATGCTTTGAGGCCCTGTCGCATATTGCCGGACTCGGTACACTTTGGAAGACCCGGTACATTTTCGTCTTCCAGTTGTGCGTTTAGGGTCGCGCTGTGTTTATTTGGGGTTCCTCGCTCACATTTTTGGGACCGCAGCACGATATTGGGGGCTCCGGTATAATTTCTCGAGGTCCCGTCGCGACTTTTCGGGCCCAGGCGCGTGGTTCCGGGGATCTGACGCAGTTTTCTGGGCTCGACGCAATTTTTGGTAACGTCTTCTGAATTATGTCCAGTTCGAGCCACGCCCTGATTTTTCGGGCCACGGGGGACATGTCCCGCCACGATTTTCTGTCCCGCCACGATTTTTTTTAGCTCCGGTACGTTTTTCGGTGCCGTATGCGATTTGGTTAGTCATCTGGTGGTATGTTTGGGCTAAGGAGCGATTTTCCTGGCTCGGACATTCATTTTTCGGAATCTCTCCTTATTTTGGAGGACTCCTGCTTAATCCTTGTCGGGTCCCGATGCGATTTTGCGACCACGCTGTGCTTATTTGGGGCCATCGACGACAATTTTTGGGAACACCGAGGGGATTTTTTTATGACCCGACCACATTTTATGGTCCTACAGACGGGAATGTTTGTTCTCAAGCGCGATATTTGGAGGGCTTGGTGCTAGTTCGTGGAGCGCGTTGTACTTACTGGGCCCCAGGGCGATTTTGGCGTTCCCGGTGCAAATTTTCGGTCCCGGTGCAAATTTGCTGGTGCCCACAGTTTTTATTTATAACCGCTAATTATTGGTGCCCAGACGCGGATTTATGCGGCCCCAGATCCATTTTTGGGGACCCCGGAGCCCAACTCTTCAGGATGGAGGGGGGAGGTGGGATTTGCCTCTTTAGTATGCCACTGCGGCTGCTCAATGAGTTTTTTTTTCAGCCGATGGCACCCTTCAGAGTAGAAAGGCCTTCAGGAGAACTTTCTTTCGGGACCTGTTCTGAATTTTCCGGTGCCCGGGTCGGCTCGATAAACCCCTTTGTGATTTATTGGGGTCGACTTCTATTTTTGTAAGCCTCCTGTGCGATATTTGTGGGCCCCCGTACGATTCTTCGGGCTCCCGGTGCATTTTGATCGGTGCTCCAATGCTCTTCTTTCCGGGGCCCGACGCCTTTTTGGGGTCTTTGACGCAATTTGTGTGGCCGCAGAGTAACATTCCGGGTAGAAATTGCGTTTTGGGAAGCCAGCTGCAATTTGTGGGACTCCGGTGCGACGTTTTGGACGTTTGTGATTTCCAAGGTCAGCGGCGCGACGTTGCTGGGTCTAAGTGCGATTTTTTCACCCTGTCGTCATTTGTTGGGATCCCTATCGCGAGTTTTATTGGCCTCAACACGTCTTTGGGGACCCAACACGTCTTGGTTTCTTTTGAAGCGATTGCTGAGACCCCAGAGTGATTTTCCATGGCCGGACTGTTTTTTGTTTGTTTTTGTTTGTTGCGCCGGATTCATTTATTGGATGTTCCCGAAATGATTTTTGGGGCACCGGTGCGACCTGTCGAGCCCCAAGCGTGATCTTGAGGGGTCCGGGCGCGACTTTTTGGTACCTTCAGGCTCAGCGTGATTTTCAGGGCCCCACTGAACCGTTTGGGGTCTCCGTTGTGATTTTCAAGAACCTCGGCAAAACTTTTTTTCGGCCCCCAGCGTGATTTTCGGGGCCCAGACGCGAACCTTTGAGGACCCCAACGTGATTTTCAGGGCCCCAGTCGGTCTTTTTGTGGCCCCATCGTGATTTTCAAGGACCACGGTACGACTTTTTTGTGATCCCAGTATGATTTTGAGCGGCCCCGGTCCGTCTTTTTTGGGAACCCAGCGCGATTATCAGGGGCCCTGGCCAAACCTTTTGGGACCCAGCGTGATTTTGAGGGCCCGGCCAGTCTTTTTTAGGCCCAGCATCATTTTGGGGGGCCCCGGCGATACTTTTTGACTCCCAGCGTGATTTCCAGGGTCCCGGCCCGGCCTTTTAAGGCCTTTACGTGATTTTCTGGGGTCCGGGTGCGACATATCGGGATCCCGGGACGACGTTTTGGGGCCCCATTGATATTTTCAGGAGTCCCGTCCCACATTTTGAGGCCATCCGCGTCATTCTAGGATCCCGGAAAGATTTTTGAAGCCCAATGTGATGTCTGAAGCCCAATGTGATGTCTGAAGCCCAATGTGATGTCTGAAGCCCAATGTGATGTCTGAAGCCCAATGTGATGTCTGAAGCCCAATGTGATGTCTGAAGCCCAATGTGATGTCTGAAGCCCAATGATTCAATATGATTTTCAGGGGCATTGTGGTAGGATTTTATGTGCGATAGTAGTATCCGTTGTAATTCGGTGTTTTAGTACTTTGACTCCAAATGTCTTCATTGAATAGATTCTGGGATCAGGGTCTTTGCTAAGCAGAGATGGTTACATATACCACGAATCCACCATCTGACCGAACCATTTCTGGTGAACGACATAATTTGAATTAAATGTTTAACGTACTGTCAGTGCCACAACGCAGTTACCCAGCTGAACATCCACTCGGGTCAGTTGCCATGCTCGTATGTGCCTTCTAAGGTCACATGACAAACATCGCTCGTCACTGTTCACATCACTCTTCATATAACCCCTCATGTGACCTTGTCAGGTCGCATCACGTGCGCCTAATCCTCTCGGGAGATTCTGAGATTCTGAGAGGCGTTCTCGCACTTGAAGTTAATATAATAGGGTGTGGACTTCATTATTGTGTCTATGCTACATAATAAATGACGGAACTAAGTATTTTGCTATGTTAGATGCCAGCAGCGAGAATATCCAGACATCTCACTGAAACGGTTGGATATCTGTGTGCTGTGCCCAACTGTGAAAATCCATTGATATGTGGAAACTTTTACATTATATCCCATACTATAGTCACACAATGATGTATCTGGCGGTAACTTGTAAGCTTCAATAATCAAAATAAATATAAATGTTGAAGGGTATGGCAGCTTGCATAATACATCGCCATATAATATCAAGGCAAGGAACTTGCACTTGCGAATTGTATGTCTTACATTGATTGCGCTACGTTTCTGCCTTCATCCTTTATAATTTTATACTGTAGGCAATAATAATTAAATCGATGATAAATATGTTGACAGTCAAAGAACCACAGAGAAACTCTAGTATGAATGCATTTGGTACTGGCTGGCACATTGTTTGCTTTATAGTCTTCTCATAACATAATATAAGGTGTGAATATTCATACATCTGTTGCATTACATCAAGTCCTGAATTAGTTGCATTGTTGTAAATCATGTCCTCAAATTACTTTTAAAAAATGAAGTGCTTCGATGTGATATCTGCAGATTTTACTTCGTTATAGATTGCAGGGAGTTTTTCACATATTCAAATGTGTGCATGCTGATTTTTTGGAAGTTTAAATGTCTGAAAAGTTGGTGGGCCAGCTACCATTGTTGGCCCCTTCACTTTGAAAAGTGGGTGGGCCATGGTCCGCCTGGCTCCACCTGTCCCTATGCCTGTGATGGGAATGAATGGTCACCATGGTTGTCACTTTGTGACATCTGTTGGGGGAGAGGCAAATAAACTTTTGGATTGCCAAAGCCGCCCGAAAACCATTTGTATCTAGGTTTACCCCATCAACCAAATAGTTCGCCTTCAGCCGGATGATCCTCTATATATATATATATATATATATATATATATATATATATATATATATATATATATATATATATATATATATATATATATATATATATATATATATATATATATATATCTATATATATATATATATATGTATATATATATACACTCAAATCTCCCTTTTGGGAATATTTTGTTTGCCAACTGAAAAGTAGGCATTCGCAACAGAATTGAGTTGTCACATGGTCTTTATCTCGTTAATAAACACAGCAGGCATTCAGACGTTTTGTTTCTCAATTCGGCTAGAAAATAAAAATATAAAGTACTCTTACCCAGCATAAATTCTCTTGTTTTGCTTCACGGGGGGAAAACGTGCGATAAGCTTACCTCGTAGCTGAACTAAATTAAACTACAATAATACCCCAATTTCATTAGGTAAATTTACAATTTAGGTCATCCATCAGGTGATGGAAATTTTTTTCGAATGAATGTTTATTGACGTCATTAAGACGATGTAGGCATCCATTTCTGTCACAACTGCTAACTCGCAGGTCGTACCATAAGTTATCTTGTGAACGACCTAAGCTGCAATGGTAGCCTTTCTAGAGGTGCTGGGTGGAATTATGTCATTGATTTGTGCTTAAAAATCAGTTTATGATAGATACAGTACATGTGTCGCAGTCTAGCTAAACATATTCATTTCCTCGAACAAAAAGTGAATGATGGCTTACAGTAAATGTGCCATTTTTTCTAGCTAAAACTAGTCAAGTTCTCATAAGACAGTTCAAGATTACTTACAGTACATGTATCTCACCCGAGCTAAACATATCCAGTTTCGCGTAAGACAGGATATGATTGTTTGCAGTACATGTACCATACTTTGGCTAAAATATTCAGTTCCTCGGCTACTGCCGGATCCAGCGAGCCACCAACCGGACGGCCAACCAGTCGCAGACAGCCAGTCGGTGTTTGGCACACTTCAACAAGCTGCCAAATCGTGGCAAGTTTGTTGAAAAAGCTGCTTAGTGTACAGTATGGTGGGCGGTGCTCTGTATCCCCATAGGTGGAAAACATTTCCTTTCACATGGAATAGCAAATGACATTTTGGCCGTACTCAGTGGGGATGTTTATCTCACCTCAAAGAGAGACCAAATGACTGATTGGCTCCCCTTTTCATGGAAGGGGCTGGTCATATTTCCCCTTGGATCCACTAGTGCCCTAAGAAGTGCCTGCTACTGCACTGCTCCCGCTGTAATTCAGAAAGAAATGTTGTAAACGAATTGTTAATTGTGCCCAGATTTGGCGAGATGCCAATGCGAATGCAGACAGCGAACTTCATCTGCATGCTCACCATCAGGGGCGGATCCAAGGGGAGAGCAAAGGGGCCATCAGCCATCCCCAAGAGGCTGATTTTTGCCGAGGATGTTGCAGTAAAGTAGCATTTTCTCGAAATATAGGAACATTTTATGATATAAATATTGTCTTAAGCAGACCCAACGAATGTTCCTGCTCAAATCTTGAGATTGTGTTTCGAAATCGGATAATGTTTTAATTGCCCATTCCACCAAGCTCGTCTTCTGGATCCGCCCCTACTTACCATGCTTCCCAACATCTGTAGTTGTTAAGGGATCGAAGACCTGTAGGCTTGAAATCATTGTTTTACGCAATCCAACATTTTTTGGTCTGATATGATCCAACATCCTTAGTTTGCATGTGGTCCAACATCCATGGATTTAGGCTAGGTTTTGTTAGGTTATTGCATTGTTTAAGCTTTCTTACCACAAGTCATCGGACATAAAGGTTTGAAATTATGCAAAATTCTCAATTGATTTGTAGCACACTGCAATGCCATATCCACGTGTACCATATCCAACATTTGAACAAGCTTTGGCATTAGTTGGCTTTTACGACAATGGAAATTTGATACCTTTGGCTCATTGTCACTGGTTGTCACTCTCATTGGCTTGTCACATGGACGCGGTTCAATGGCGATTGTGAAGTCGTGGCACAACGATGTTTGCCAAATCCCACCGCTTCCGGCGCCGTGATGGCGACAGAAGTCGGCGTGAACAGAAGTAATGCTGGCCCACGTCTCGCTGCCGAACAACCAAAGCCCACACGTCAAACATACGACGGATGTATCATTGGATTTCAGTGGAGAGAATGAACAGGAAGTGATTTATTTGATCGCGCTGACGTGTCGGACGACTTCTAAGCATGCTCATCACACTTCGATTTCATTCATTTCGCTACGGCGCGTAATGAAATTATCCACTTCCGAATGAGGACATTCAGTCGCTGTCGAGAGCTCACTGGTGCACAAAGCGAGATGAAATGATGCTCCCAATAGGCACATACCCAATGGTTGGTATTATCCAGTATTCGTGAAGTCCCCGATTACAACATGAACATAGAATTCCGTGCGTCGCAAGACAGGATATTCTGTAGCCCAGAGTGGCGTATTACCGGATTGGAATTTGATAGACCTTCATCACAGCTGCGTTAGAAATTATAGTTATTTTGATATACCACATGTCGAGTTCCATCAAGACCGCTAGTTACAGCTTGAAATGAAATGCTAGGTGGGGTTATCGTTTCCTCAGCATGACCCCACCCACCAGAAACAGAGTTGGATCGGAACAATTCATGTTCGGCTCTTTTGCTTTTTCCGTGTGGCTTTTTCTACCACAAAATATATTTCTATTGGGAGACGTCGAGACCCCGAACTCTCTCGAGTGTGCTTCCAGAAAGAATAGCTTACAGCAAATCCTTTATAACTATGAATCCGGTTTAAAATACAAGCCCAATGCACGACATCGAGCGTCATACAGACACTAGCGACTGCTTTGAGATATTACCAGCTGCTGCCATGACGTATGCGCAGTATCGAACTGTCATCCATGCAAATAATCACATAGCCTAACAATTTTGAACGTCCATGCTCATAGTTATGCTCATAATACAAGATGATCCCCTCCAGGTTGAAAGAACGTTCATCGTCGGTTCGTTTTTTGCATCGTTTGGTGCGAAAAATCGTACAGATATCTGCCATCGTTTCAAGATAATATGTGCCACTTATTGCATTATATAATTCAAGAAGCACCAAAACTCATGTGATGATCAAAATTGATGCAAATATCTCGAACAAATTTCCACAGATTGAAAGTTGCTGCGCGGCAATGTGACGTGGTAACTTCGACACCGCATGTGTGGTACCTAAGGCTGTCTTTGGTATGTACCTAAGATCTTGGTCTCGAAAGCTTTTGCCTGGATCCATATATATATATATATATATATATATATATATATATATATATATATATATATATATATATATATATATATATATATATATATATATATATATATATATATATATATATATATATATATATATATATATATATATATATATATATATATATATATCTGGCCTGCTGTCTTCTCGCAGTTCGCAGCCCTCAAAATGTTTACGAACATTCCATGATTTACACCGACCAGAAGTATGGGTTGACCCAGGTATAGTGAAGACATGTTCGATCGACTCCATCAGGGCAATGCTAATATTCGCCACATATCATTTCAGAATTGATCGGGTTTTGGTATCCATCGTATTTCCAAGGGCTAGAACTGGTTGAACCATGACCGTGCTTCGGTCAAAAATTAGCCCTCGCAGTGCGGGCAGGAGGTGGGCATTTTGACCCCCAGATATGTTGTGCAGAAATTCACGAATTTACCACCTGACGTACCTTCCAACAATTCATGAGTTCGCATGTTCTAAAAAATAACAAGGGATTATAAACCCATGAGATCAGGAATGTAAGATTGGTTAAGGTCAGGTCACAACCGCTTTCTCAATACAATGCTCAGATCATATGATCATATCGTATAACATGGTGATATGAACAAAAACATTATTTTTTCCCATAATATCCTACGTTTCGGGTTCTAAATTAGGCGTGTATGGTTGTTTTTGTGCAGTGCTAGTGTATTGTGTTCTGTTTTAATATGTGAGTAGAACGATGCATTGCTGAAATACAAACCCCTTAACGTTCGACACACGTGATGAGATCAGAAGGTTGGTCATTTGATCCTGAGTGCTGTGTTGCACAAGTGTTCTAACTCGCTGTGAGGTTAAAGGTTGAAAAGAAATAGTAGAATGCCTCCGAATTGTGATAGTAGATTACTTATGAGCTGTACCTTACGATGAATTACAAGGAGAGCAATGTATCCACAACATGGCAATGACATGCTGAGGACTGAGAAACCATTCGCACAATTCGTTTATGGCATCGTGAAAAACATGAAAGTAATGTGATATCAGGAAGGGTACAAGCAAGTGTGGAGCCGCGTTGGGCTACTCGTGCTCACTTTGGCTGACAATACTACCTCGGGCGACGCTAATTGCTGTCACCCCTCGTCAGACCTCATCAGACATCGTCAGACCTCGTCAGACCTCGTCACACCTCGTCACACCTCGTCAGACCTCATCAACCGTGACGTACGCTGATGACTAATCTCTGATCATTAGTGGCAAAAAGCGGGACTTGACTTTAATCATCCAGCGCATGGAAGCCGCCCTCAGCTCTGCCTACCAATGGTTCTGCCACAATGGCATGAAGGTAAACACCGCGAAGACGCAGATGGTTGTCCTCGGCACGCAGGCCATGCTCCGTAACCTACCACCGGTCACTCTAAATTTTTGTGGAACAACTATTTCGGACTCACGAGCTGCAAAATGTCTCGGCCTCACCATCGATCGTCACCTCACCTATCAGGCTCACATTGACGCGACTGCCAAAAAAGCAACAGGCATTCTCATGGTCCTAATTCATGCGCGTCATGTCATACCACATTCGGCTCTAAAACTCATAGTAGAATCGTTAGCAGTATCAGTTGTCCGATACTTTATCTCTGTGTATGGCTCGGCGGGCGTGACACAGGTGCGACGCGTGCAGAAGATAATTAACTTCTGCGCGCGAGTGGTGACTGGGAGGCGGCGTTACTCCCACATCTCTGATGCGCTGGAGCAGATGGGCTGGTTGCGCGCGTGTCAGCTGACCACCTACCATACTGTCTCTTTTCTGGAACGTATACTAGTGTCAGGGCAGCCCGCCACCCTCCGTGCGAGCATTGGTCCCCGGGGCCGGGAATTGCACGGGCGCGAGACCCGACGCGCCGACCATCTAACCCTCCCCCAAATAAGGACGGAGTCGGGTCGCCGGAGGCTGTGTTACCGGGCTGTCCTGGCACTTAATGAGACGGGACTCGCTCCCGGAATTCCCCAATTCAAGGTGAAATTGAAGGCGGGGATTTTGGCAGCGGGGGATGGTGTGACGTGACGGTCAACTCTGTGGTGCGGCGAGGCTGTTGCTGTTTATGTGTGTATGTTTTTATGGTGTGTTTTTATTTTGAATTGATCGTACACCTACTTTCCATTTTATCGCTTTTAGTATTCGACGTGGCATTGTGAAAAACCGTTTTACTAACCATGTGAATTGGACCTCTGCCGAATAAATGAGTATCTGAGTATCTGAGTATCAAACCTCGTCAGACCTCGTCACACCTCGTCAGACCTCATCACACCTCGCCACACCTCGTCACACCTCATTTCCAACGGCACAAGAAGCCATTCGATAAGAGCGTGAGTAAGGTGTCGGATTTATTGATGAAAAATGTCGGTGATCTCTGTATTGCTAGGCGTACCAACCTGTGCTTAAGCTGTCGGCTGAAGTTAACCATCATTCACGCCGCCTTCCTGCACAAGAAACGCAGTCCAGTACCGATGCGGAAGTCAGAAGCCAAAATGAAAGTGCTGAAGGCGGGTCTGTCCACTGATGCGGCCCGCTGATTTCGGCCACCGATTCGGTTATTCCTAGCGCCAGCACTCAGCTTGATTCAGCCATTCCCAGTGGCAGCATTCAGCTGGATTGGCATGTTACGGATCTCAGGCGTATGACAAACGTGAAAGATGCGATGCTGTCGGTGTTCTTAGCATACTGTGCATCAATAACCAATATAACATGCATGCATAATTTTGTTTCATCGTTGTGAATATGAATAATTTGCATATTACTGTTATTTTCCAATTAAAGCAGCAGAAAAGCATGGCATCAAAGCACGGTGAATGCAACATTTTATGAGAACGTAGCGAGGAGAAACACATAAATACTGCATACAAATATATCTGACATAGTTTGAGATTAGGTGCGTATGCACTGAAAATGAATACCCGAAAGCGTGGGTACAAGACTGTGTAGGTATCACTGTGCAATGTCAATCCCTGTACGGTTCGGTGAACTGACATGTAGCCATGTAATGCAACCAAATAACCTTGTCTGACATGTAATTACAATAGTAGGCCAGTTGTCGAGGGGCAGGTTACCCGTCTCCCAGCCGGAATGTTGTGAGTTCGAGCTCCGTCTGTTGCTACTCCTCGCCCGCGACCGACCGGCGTAAGATATTGGCGACGCTTTATCACCTAATGGCTGAAAGCCGTGAAGGTTGTAAAGCCAATAGTCACAGCCATTTAACCAATGCATACACATATTTATACACTTGTGTTCACAGAAGGTGTCAGCGACACACGGAAGTGTTCTAAGGGAGCTGACAACCTGAGAGGGGCATCAGGATCGCTTCAACGCAAACTGGAGACTTCGTTACGGGTCAACATTCAAACACTATGGGAGTTCAGTAAAGAGGCAGAGGGTGGCTGAAGGTGACGAAGGTGTCCTGTTTGTCTGACACAGCCGCTGCGGGCTGCATACAGCCGGGAGGGGGCCCGGTGTGACCACGGGGCAATGCCACCCCTGTTGTGTACACAGTGCGAGCCTGTTTGTCTGGCACAGCCGCTGCGGGCTGTGTACAGCCGCGAGGGCCGGGTGCGACTCCCGTACAGGCTGTGTACGGGCTGTGTACAGCCGTGAGGGCTGCATACAGCCGGGAGGGGGCCCGGTGTGACCCCGGGGTGATGTCAGCCTTGTTGTGTACACAGTACAAGCCTGTTTGTCTGACACAGCCGCTGCGGGCTGTGTACAGCCGGGAGTGCCGGGTGCGACTCCCGCACAGTCGCACCCGACGCTGGACAGGCGAATGCGGGCGACGCGGTGCCAAACACGATCAGAAAGCATCCCGTCAAGCCGTCACACTTCGCTGTAAACATAGCTTAGCATCCATGATTGCCTAATGCATACTAACCAGGTGCTTACTGCAACTTTTAGCATCGATTATAAATTATCATGCTTAAGAGTTGAGCGTTGCTGCTTCGGAGCTGCGAAAACCCAACCCATGCCACCTTTTACGAAACGTTTACTGCCAGTGCGTTGACCAAGCGCTCATTGCCAACTATTTAAGCACCAAACTCTAAAAACCATGCTGGTTCCAAGCCCAATAGTATTAGGAATGTTACATAATAGCATGCAGTAACATAGCGCATGCTGATAAAAAGCGACATGTAGATGCTGGAAATGAGCATCAGATTGCACAAAATGATGCTAAGCGCGTCCAGCATGGCACTAAAAGAGCACGTTGCAAAGAGTGCGAGTGGAGTGCTTGAAGGAAGCAGCTAATTGCATGACGTAAATTTGGCGCGAAACTGCAGCTGCAAGTGTCCTGCTAATCTGCGGTAAGCTCTAGACATGACTGAACAGGTCCGCGCCACGATGCCATTTCCGCATTAGTTCCGTCATCACTGCCATCGCGAGTGTCGTAGCGTGGTGACGTGACGTGACGTGACGCGCGTGTCGTGACGCGAGTGTCGTGACGTGACCTGAGTGTCGTGACGTGAGTGTCGTGACGTAACGCGAGTGTCGTGACGTGAGGCGTGGTGTGCGCTGCGTTGGTGCCTCACACCGGCAGAGCTGCGAAAATGGAGATAAGACTTCTGATTTGTACAGCTTATAATGTTTTATTATATTGTTATGCATATGATATGCATAACTAGATATGCAGCATATCTAGTAAAAGGAGCACATTGTCATTATTGTCATTGCAGTTTTACAAGGTGTCCCAGAGCTGTTCAATGTACTCTTGTCCCAGAGCTGTTCAATGCCGTTTTGTTAATTCAAATCGGCCCACTAGTTTCCGAGCGATGCATTTTTGATCAGGTTGGCCTGATACGCCCTTGACCTTCCTGCTCCTCCCCATCAACTTATCAGGTGAAACCTGCACAACTGCACGCATAATAGATACCTGTGGTATGTACATGTGAATAACACATACCAACTGGATTGTCTGGCTCAACATTACAAATCACGATATACACGTGCATCTATCCGCTTATTCAACACCAAGGTCATCCATTTTATCTTGACCTTACATGGCTTATGAACAGACAACGGCACTTGGTCACGTGTCTGATACTCGAAAATACGGCTTAGCACTCCCACTTCGCACTTAGATATTTCAAATATGAGAAGAAATGTCCGATATTTCAGCTCTTATTTGGACTGCACTTGACCCTAACCTGCGACCTGGTACGGTGTACTTGACATTGGGTACCTCCTTATGCAATATACTTAACCAGTGTGCAATGATTTCGCACCGTGACATAAGCTGTTGAATCCAACACATTGTCGGGAGTCACATATTCCAATACTGCTTATTTCAAAGCTTTCACCTTAACCTGTGGCCTTAACACGCGCCCTGGAGGGCCTCTGAGAATTACGCGCACTGGAGGGGGGGGGGGCGGATTCCGCCCCCCTCCCCCCCTAAGATCTCGGCTCCTAGTAAAGCTGGAGGAACGAAATTCGCAGGGTGGATGGGCACGGTAGTTAATTATATTGTGTGCAATTGTCGTGACCTTAGGTCAATATCTTCAAGGTCAAATGAGGTCAGATTGGCAAAATTTTCCGGTTTTGCGTGGCTTGGCTTGTCATCGTTATGGATCGTTGTGATTGTGTTTAAATGCTCAAAAATGGGCATCAATGATGTTTTGGACATTACTAATGATGCAATGCAGATGCTAGACCCAACATTTGACCTCAGGTCACCTATATAGCACCACTTTATCAGGTCAGTTACCTGTTCCAGTTACCGGAACCGGCCGCCCGCCCGACTGCTCCGTCGGGCAGCTCGGAGCAATCGGCTTCGTGAAGAAGGGAGTGAAGTACATGAATAAAGTATGGAAACGCAATGACAAACAGTACAAATGACAACCAGTAGTGCATTTATGGCAACATTCCAGTTGATCAAGTTTGGTTCCATTAACCTGTCATGAACTTGACCTGACTTGACCTTGGTGACCTAACATGACCTTGAAACTATACAGCATATCAATATGCATCAAACAAGTCCCTAGTGTTGCCTAGAACACTTCGCTTTTGTCAGTATACTGGGATCGCATCTGCGCCGATTTTTGTGGTCTGGCGCTATAACATTATTTGACTTTAGCGGCCCCTAACTTGAAAAAAAAAAAATCGGGCGATTTCCATTTTTCTTGCTTTAAACGACGCGCCGTTCATTTTTAAGCAGGTACACCGAAAATCGCGTATATCCACCGGTAAAATCTGCAGTTATTTGCGAAAAACCGGAGGGGTGGGCGGATTTCGCCCCCCCCCCTCCAGTGCGCGTGTTAATGCGGACTTTAAATATGATGTACGTGCTCCGAGCAGTGGCGCAGCCAGGATTTTCTGAAGAGGGTGGATCGACGAAGTAAAAATTATCGAAAATGGGAACGCTTTCGGCGCGCTTCGTGTGCGAAAAATTATGATTTTGCATGGTTAAAAAATATGTTAATTTCTTGTTTGATCTAGTATATTTTTGGTTGTTAAGGGGTGGAGGTGTTCGCCCCCCCCCACCCCACCCCCTTTGTCTGCTCATTTGGATCTGAGATCATGCAGTAGAACGCTATTGATTACCGTTTGAATTTTCATGATCGGCCTAGCCGATCTTGAGATAAGCAGGGACAATATTCCCCGCCCCCCGGCCGGCCGTCATTTATGTCGCTAGATGACACCCCAGCAGCTGATTGCTGTTGTCCAGGCCTGGGGCTGGGGAGCATAAATGTATTTGTATTCGATATTTTACGTGTTTTTGTTTTGCTCGTGTGACAATTTGCGAATCGATACTTCGCGTTTGTGATATTTTGGGCATTGAGCACGTTGTTGGGATATTTATCCACTCTATATATATTGCACCTGGATAATTTGTCCATAAGCAATCGCCAATATCAAATGGGAAAAGGGTAGGATAAAGGCCACAAAAAGCGCATCTGTGACCATTGTTTCGGTGCTGACATTTGTTGACCCCCACCCGTGACAGATTTTTAGTTGTGCGTCACCGGGTGGTACCCGCAATGACACAACCTTTCTATGCAGCATACAGTTTGGTCAGCCCAGTTTCAGCACGAGACGATAGGTTTGTCACATCAGCAGAGTGGCCTGGGGAAGTCGCCCCAGGACCAGTGTGCGAGAAAGGTGCTGAAGACTCACTTGGGCCGAGTTGCAGGCGGGGGAGCGGGCCGGGTGTGGTGCTGAAAGAATTCCCGTCACATCAAACAAACACCACCAATTTGTGGATGGTGATCGGGCATTGCTTATGTATACGTTACCGTATTCACCGGCAACATGTGCATACGCAGCAGGCAGCATCGTAGATCGTGCTGCAAAATGTGCACGGATTCCCAGTTGGTTCGTCTTCCTGGCGATTGCTGACGACCGAATGGGCATCATGGAGCTTTCCACAAACATTTTTTCCACAAACATTTGTATTTTCCTTCACGCGTTTATTGTTCGATGCGTGCGCCGTCACAACCGTGGTTATTCACGTGCGGAACTGTGCGGCCAGTCAGAAGCCACTCTCCACCGCACGCCACACACATAACGTCGCCGTTCGCCGTAAGTTCTCGAACCCGAGCGAATGCGACATTGTTTCGTGCCTTCGCATTATGGCGGCGTATAGAAGTAAGCGCTCACTGCTCGGGGAAAGCATCCAAAATAATGTATGGAGGTGCGCAGTTTATCAGAAGAAAAGGCCTAAAATGCTAATCTAGGTACGTGCCGAGTAACTACCCCAGCCGTTATTACCCGTTGCTCCTGCAGCTCCATTTGTCGGAGGAATGTGCGAAATTCACCGCGTTTTTATGCGTATCATAATGCAGGCGCCCGGGGGTGTCAGTAGCGATCGCCATCTCGCGGGGAGCGCCTGGCGGAGATGTGGCGACTTCGCTCGCAGTTCGCCTATCAGCCACCAGATGTCGCCACTGTAGTCGGTATCCGGGCGGAGGAGAAAGCCGGCGGAGTGGAGCGGAGATGTTGGTGCAGCCAGTGGAGGTCTCCGCTCGCCGCCCAGCCAGCAGCAGTGAGTCGTCCTGAGGACTAGACAGCACCGCCGTCAAACGCCGCCTTCCTGGGGTGGAAAACGTTTTGGACTCCAGCGTACTTAGTTTGGAAGCGTGCTTTCAAGCCTCACCCTGACCCGACCTGACCCACTTGGCCGCAACTCCTACTTTGCCATACAATTACAATCAGAGCAATGCATTAACGCATGTTATTTTTTGGAACACAATTCCCACGCAAAAGCAGCTTTTGACTACTTTAGAGTTGGTGGCACTCTGCTTAAGCACAAAAATAGTCATTGTCATAGGCATCCATCAAAGTCCGCATGTTCATTAAGAAGACCTCTGGGGTAGTTAACAAGACCGTTATTAACTGTCAAAATGCAAATGCAAAGTGGGTTCTGGGCTTGCTATGAGCTATTGCTTTCCAACGGTACTTTGCATGTTATCCCAGCATCCGTGGTTTGGAAATTAGTCGGAGAGGGCGGTGAATTTTTCGGCAGGCCTTCGGCTGGGTGCGGGTGAATAAGGTTTTCGTTAGAGCGATTCAAACCCTAATTTCTTTATTCAGAAATATACCTGGGCTTTTAATCTTGATTTAAGCATTTTTTCACCGCCATGTAAACATTTTTCACCGCATTTCACTCTGAGGCGAGTGCATTTTTCGTCGCTCAAAGAGAGGTGTCATGCTGAGACTGATCGGTGGCCGTCCGCCCGGCTGCGGCTAAGTGACGTCGACCAACCAGGAGTCAATACGCGACAGATCGCGGGACCTGTGCGCCGCGAGACCGAGCGATCGCCTCGCCGCAGTCAGGAGAGTGGAGGGAGCCAAGCTGAGCGACTACATGCGATGGAATCTGAGGAAATGGAGAAATGGCACCGCAGCACATTGTCGCACCTGTGTTAATCAGACTACTCGCTAAATCCTTTTTGCCAACTTGAGTTTGATATGCGCTCTACAATAATACCTGCATAATAATGATGCAATACAATAATGCATTAAAAAAACAAAACAAATGATTCTACAATAGAATAACGCATGTTAAAATTGATATTCAAACCAGCCAAAATAAGCTCAGAAGGGCGATATCATCGACTACATCCAAATGAAACATACAACGGAACACTTCGAAATAGCAGATTAAAAAAAAACAAATCCCGTGAAGTCTCGTATGGCTAAGGCCTACCACAGATCTACGTTTAATAGTATAAAACTTACGAAGTTCAATAACTCCAACGGCTCTAATATGACTGTTGGGCCAACAAGTCACGTCATGAACAAAAATGTAATTCCATTTTCGCTCGCCTTACCTGCCTGTTTCATCGTGTAGTATGTGGAGAAGTGTGCATATGCACATGATAGAAGAAGTATGCGTGAGTCTGCGAAGAAATAAAGCTGTGGTGTCCAATTTGGTTCCATGATGCTTGTAGCATTAAGCATATTCACGTACATTTCCGCCTATGTGAACCGGACTTTTTCCACAAGCACAAAAGGAAGCTGAAAAAGTCACAAACATCCAGGATCATGGCTTTACTCGCTCAGAGCCGGAAAACAAAAGTTCCAGGGGGCTGATTCAACACCGGCAATCTTACAATGAAGTTAAGGTGAGGTCCAACATGCAAAAGGCCAGCTCATCCGATGTCAATCAAAACTAAGTCGAAAAATATGTTGTTTGCCACATCATGATAGCACTTTTCCTGTTGTCACTATCCTATTCCAGGATTGGCCGACATCGACTTTTTTCGATTTGAACTTGACCTGATAATTGGGCGCAGATTGGATAGGTTCCAATTAGTGCAAGCATGCAGTACAGTATTGCAATTCACGGCCATAGCCCGTGGCTGGGTCGAGCGCTGTTCCCTGCCTTCGTCTCAAAAGCATGTATCTCATGGAGTCTTTGACCGGCCTCAGACGACCCCCTTGTTTCATGCAACCCACGGTTCCATTTCATCCGGTCACAATTGCAATGATCCACTCGTGAGTGGATTAGCATATCCAGTGTTGATGCTAAAAATCCTGGCTCATGACGACGGTGTGCATTGCCATTCGTCCTCCGTCGTCATGTCCATGCTGCTGAGCCGTCACACGGCCACCCCTAGATTCACCTGCTGATACTAGGCGTTGTCGTCGGTCCGAGTGTTCGGCGTTCGCTTCCCGAACCTGCAACACAGTCAAGAGTGGTCAGGATGATGCGATGCTTGCGATGCGAACAGCCAATGAGCGAATTCGCCGCAATTATGCGCACACAAACACCGCGTCGCGGCTGCCGCCGCGCCGGACAAAGGTGCCGAGGGCACTGGGCAGGCCGACGTGGGCCGGATGCGGTCGACACTCGAGTCGCTCATCATTCGAGTGGCGTGGCATTAAGTCGCCAACGGGCACCGCGGCACCAATTCACCACGATCTGTAATTCATGACGGCGTGCATTGCCGAAGCCGGTGTCCAATTGCACGCTGGCCATTGGGACGCAGTTTCCGTGCGGCCCGAGCGGCAACGGCACACGTGTGGATGCTCACGCCGATGTCGATACTGCACGCGACTGTAGGCGGCCGCATGCCACGTCACAAGCTTCAGGCCATGCGCGAGCCAACGTATCCACTATCGCGGCTCACCGTCCGGCTCACCCGTCCGGCTCACCGTCCGGCTCACCGGCTTGCTGTTGCCGCTGGGCTCAACATGCGGCCACGAGTAGCGTGCCCCAAACTGCGAGAGCCATTGGGGTGTGGCGAGTGTGTGGGTAACGGCATTCGATGGAAACAAGGCCAACCCTAGTGAGGTAAAAGTGAAGTTTGTTTGCTTAAGACGTGTGGTTCATGCATGGAGATTGTGTGTTTTTCACATACGCACATTTGTGCTATTTCGATATTATCTGGCGGTTCCACTTTGTCGTGGACTTAACTATGATGCATGGTTGCAACACACTCCAACTGATGGGTCAGTTGCTAACCTCACATTGTTCGCTGGACGCTAAAAATTACAGCACATTTGTTCGGGCGTAGATTAAGCAATGTTATAACATGTGGTCTCCTGATATGAACAGTTAACGTTCCAGGTGCTGCTGAATTTTTCATCATTTTTATTCAGCACTTGGAAGGAATATGACGTTCTTCATTATGGCTGGCATCATAGTTGAACAGGATATGGTAACTACTTCAAAATGAGTATTCACCTCCAATTTTATATCTCATAAAACATATGTCAATATCCAAGCGGATTTCTTTGCCAGGCTGGCACTCGAGCGATCGAAACATTAAAAAAATAGTGGCACAGTTCACGACCTTGGACACATCCAATCACCGCTTAGAAATCTGCACGTTAAAGTATCATTCCTAGAATGTTTCGCCACAAGTACAGTCAGTACCCCGACGCCGCGGAAGTTGGTCACGTACGACACATGCGACCGCATACTTAATCAATGCTACCAAACTTGTTTACTTCGCTGTTGATACGAACCGAGTTTCAGTTGATTAATGCGAACAAGTTCGGCCGTGCAGGAAGTGAAAAACCAAACGAAGAGTGCCCATGCAAACCAAGTAACTGCGGAGAAAACGTGTAGGGTTGCAAGTTGATGCACGTGACAAAACACGAGCCGACGAACTTTACGACAAAACACCAGCCGACGAACTTTATGATAAAACACGAGCGGACGAACCAGATCTGTTGGGATTTTCTGGGCGAACGAAATCGTTCATGCAAAACACGCCTTAGAAACTGGTCATGTCAGTCATCGGGAGGGCCTGCTCTAGTATGGTATGTGAAGAGCAAAAAAGAAATAAGAAAAGGAAGAAAGAAAACCAAGGCAAGACAAATAACAAGTGGAGTATATATTTTCTTGTTTAATGGAAAGAGAACTGCTGATGGCAAAGGCACCAGATATTCCTCTGGCTGACCCTTTCGAGTTTGGAGGTAGGTATATTTCAATATTTCACCTGGGTGATTTGCACAGCATAGCAAAGTAGAAAACTGTGAGCCATGGTTAACTTCATAGATGAACCAAGTTACGCCCAAACATGGTTATATCCAATAATGGAAGAAATAAGTTGTATTATATGTTGTTCTTGGTACTTGATTGTGGCATTTATTATGATGAATGGTCTGTTGAAACGTAAGCGAATGATAGTCTCATGATAATTATATTGAATAAGTAGTGGGATGCATTTGTGATGTGTGTGGCCAACGTAACCGATTGCGGAGCTCCACCTTACAGCATTATGACCAAACTGCTAAACTGCGCGATTCGTCTCGAAATTTACAATCTAATCGACTACTATCTAATTGACGATCTAATAGACTATCATGCGGATGAAAAGAGCCCCATAGCTCTTCAAATAGCCTCATAACTAGAAGTCGTTCCCTGAGCCGTACGAGCTGCTAATATGAGCATAATTAGACTCACATTAGTGATCATATCTCTGATAACCCCTTCACAATCTAGCGATCCTGGTAAGCAATATTAATATCACTACTATGCGTTTAACGCAGCATATGTGTATGAAAATCCCTGATTCATTGGCACATGAAAGTGCACCAGACGGATGAGTGAAACGAGCGAACGAAACGGAAAAAGAAGTCGAATAGATCAGCCGAATAAGTGTATATGTCCTATATATGAATGTGTTCGACAGAAATTAAGCATGTATGTCGTTTCTTTCTTTTTAATCCTGCTTAAAAATGAAAAACAAATCAACTCCAAGGTTAAATGTTAATATCATGGGTCATATGTAGGCATACGATAGTTCGTGCTCTGAAAAATTCGCTGTCTATTACGTCTTTCCAGCTAAATTAATGACAAAACGTTGTCTGGATCGTCACTAGCGCATCGACGGAGTAAGGTGACGAAACACCCTCGGCAGGCAACGGATCAATCAATATCTGGTTATAGGCTGTGTGCAGATCGTTAAGCCTTACAGTAGTGGACTCCGTGAATAATTAAAATGGCATTCATGTTGGTTATATTGCACAGTATTATTCATTTTCACCTCAATGCAGAGCATCACATGTCCCCACGTGGCAATTTATGTAATCGTGTTGTAGGACATGATATATTTCTGGCCCTAGACAACTGAAGTTGCAATTTTGAGCGAATAATTGAAAGAAGGGATTTTAATTATGTTGTGACCTGAAACCAGACCGTGGCGTGCATTTCGGAAAATTAGAATGAAGCGACGAAATTATTGTGGTATTTAAATTTTGGTATTTTTTCATCCTGCATAGGAATGCTATCCTAGATGACATAATCATTGGATGATTATGATGTGATTCCAACTGTGGTTTTGCCGAGACCCGAACTCGCATCCTGTAGGGGGTCGGAGGTGTACCTCTTCCCCTTGGCAAATATTAGCTATAGGGAAAATTTATGCAGCGGGACAGCAGGCCTAACTTTGGAGCACTTGTTCGGGCATGAATTCTGCATGTTGCGTCGAAATTGTATGCTAAGTCATTGAACGTTACCGACCTAGGTCTTCAGTCAGCTCACCTCCAAATGTACTTTTTCAAATTTAGCAAATCGCTGAAGTTTCCTAAATAAGGATATCAATATGAAATGTTCAGTGTATGTTTACGTCAATAGATACAACAGCATTGCTACATCGGACGCTCAAGTTGATTCGTCGTTCTATGATGAAGTGGTTTTGAATCAATATGCCTCTTAGGATTACGATGGAAAATATGGGCAGCCCGCGCACTTTGCTACGGGCGAAATGTAGTGTGATTATCGTTTCTGGGTGTGATCTATCCATTCCGACAAAATTAAGTTGAAAATTCTGAACATTCAATGATTATAAATATTGATAAAATGTAAGTTATCTAAACCTATTTAATGGAAGTTTGTGTGTGTGTGTATGTGTGTGTGTGTGTGTGTGTGTGTACGTGTGCTGCGTTTGGCCAGCCTGTCACCGTGTTGATGATGTCCGCTGCTGCTGTGTGTTTTGCTGAGTGTGTGGCTGTGTAAGGCTTTGATGTAGATACTGAAACTTCCGAAAGGATGCACTTGTTCTTCGCGGCTCTAAATAGTTTTCAGAGTTGGAACCAGGCCCAAATGCTACTTCTAGTCCCCGGAGCAACTTTGTATTGGTGGTCCAGATACTGATATTTCTATCTAGGATCTAGGATATGGGTTTGACGGGGAAATGCTTCGAATGTTTCTTGTTAAGCCCACTGAGAGCTTTCCAGCGATGTATTTTTTATTTTCATATAGCCACAACAGTGTTTAAGTTAACCAAAGAGAAGGGCAATATTTGCACAATTGAGAGCGTTCGATCGCATACTCCAGCAGGACCCTGTGTGACTATTACGTGATGCCCGTAGTTTTCTAGATAACGCTGTTATAATTAGACTACGACCTGGCGACCTTCGGTGTGGATTTCATAAGTTGCCAGTTGATGTTCAGGTGCATTAATTTGGTCCACGGAACATATTTCGATAGCCTGAGAGTAAACCGGAAATTAGTATTTAATAGGAGGGTGGTGTGCATGTTTATTTATCGTGAGTTGGCATTGCAAGCTTCACCTGAAGCTGCTGATGGCAGTGTTTCAATGGCAGCCACAGTCATAGATTGAGATCTGCATTTATCATTGTCCTTTGCCTCTTGTCACTCCTTGAGAATCGTGCTTCCCCAAGTGCTTTCGGGCTTAGCCGTTGGCAGCATATGTTTGTGCCAACATTAGATGTATGCGCAACGAGCGAAGCCCTATCAGTCTGGAATATGCGATTTTTCATGCATTCGGCAACAAATATAAGGTGACAAAAATATTTTTTGGCGGCACGCACAAATTATTACGTGTGATCCTGGCGCGGGAAATCATCGACAGGGATGCAGATTGTCAGGCTGCCGTTTCCATCCCACCTACCGTCGGCGACGTGCTTTAGATAGACAGGAGCATGCGACGAAAGACAGGCGGTTGAAAACAACCAAGTCGACCGTGCCACACCACCCAATTATTTCCGTTCTTTCAAGGAAATGTCAAGTTCCTTAGCTTGCAAAAATATTAGACAAATATATTCATGGCATGCACTATCGAGAAACATCTCTAAAGGGAAGTTTTCCATGGCAACACGGAGGGAGACAAATATAATTGCGAGCTGAGAAATGCAGGACACCCTCAATCTAATGAAACAGAAAACCCCTCTTCGTGCCGAGTTGAGCCTTGCGACCCCAGGTGGCACAAACACACCTTGCGATCCCAGGTGGCACAATCACACCTTGCGATCCCAGGTGGCACAATCACACCTTGCGATCCCAGGTGGCACAATCACACCTTGCGATCCCAGGTGGCACAATCACACCTTGCGATCCCAGGTGGCACAATCACACCTTGCGATCCCAGGTAGCACAATCACACCTTGCGATCCCAGGTGGCACAATCACACCTTGCGATCCCAGGTGGCACCATCACACCTTGTGATCCCAGGTGATCCCAGGTGGCACAAACACACCTTGCGACGTCAGCGCCATAGCCACAATGACGTAGCTGCCTCATGATAACTCAATGAAGCTGACACCACTGACCGATGAAAACCGATGAATAAGTGAGCCAGACATCCATTGTGCGAGGGGGGCCGGGGCGTGGCAGTCGTCCACTCCACGGACACGCTTCTTGTGTCTGTCAGTACCACACAAAGTCAAAACCTGACCAAGACGGTGCATCTGCGAAAGAGATCCGGCGCAGGAGCGGCGGACCCTCTGGGGCTCGCCACGAATAATGAGGGCCGGGGAGCGGCAGACCCTCTGAAGGGCTCACGACCAACACAGAGCGCAGCAGAACAGCAGACCTGCCGACGATGGACTCGACATCAGCATGAAGCGCAGAGGAGCGGCTATCCTGCTGAAGATGGACTCGGCATCAGCGTGAAGCGCAGAGGAGCGGCAGGCCTGCTGAAGATGGACTCTGGATCAGCATGAAGCGCAGAGGAGCAGCAAGTCTGCTGAAGGACTCAGGGTCAGCATGGAGTGCAGAGGACCAGCAAGTCTGTTGAAGGACTAAGGGTCATCATGAAGCGCAGAGGAGCAGCAAGTCTGTTCAAGGACTCAAGGTCAGCATGGAATGCAGAGGAGCAGCAAGTCTGCTGAAGGACTCAGGGTCAGCATGGAGTGCAGAGGAGCAGCAAGTCTGCTGAAGGACTCAGGGTCAGCATGGAGTGCAGAGGAGCAGCAAGTCTGCTGATGGACTCTGTATCAACATGAAGCACAAAGGAGCAGCAAGTCTGTTGAAGGACTCAGGGTCAGCATGAAGCGCAGAGGAGCAGCAAATCTGCTGAAGGACTCAGGGTCAGCATGGAGTGCAGAGGAGCGGCAAGATCATGCCGAGGAGCGGCAAAATCATGCCGAGGAGCGGCAAAATCATGCCGAGGAACTCGCTGCGGGCGCCAGGCAGGCAACGTCACAACACAGCTGAGATCTGGTAGCCAGCCGCCCAAGACGACGCAGACCGGGCCACAACGAGCCAAGACGAGCACGACCGGGACGACAGCGAGCCAGGACGAGCGCGACCAGGACGACAGCGAGCCAGGACGAGAACGACCGGGACGACAGCAAGCCAGGACGAGCACGACCGGGACGACAGCAAGCCAGGACGAGCACGACCGGGACGACAGCGAGCCAGGACGAGCGCGACCAGGACGACAGCGAGCCAGGACGAGCGCGACGGCCGGAGAGCAGGCGCCGACCGACTGCTGGACCACCGGCCTCTGACCTCGGCAGGACGCAGGGTGCCGTCACCTCGACACGGCAAGCCCGACAGGGGTGCAGCGGGCGCGCCGGCGCCAGTTGCCCGCCCGCCCACCTATGTCCGGCGGTCGGGCGCCCACCCACCTGGGCCGACTCTGGCGAGCGTGCATGCTGTCGATTGCCAGCAGCTGGAGGTACTGGTGAACACTGACGGCGCGACGGCGCCGTCTCTCCGCACTGCGGGATCGCCTGGTTGACGCCCAGCGTGAATCGACACACACACACATCAGACCGCAGCAAGGATGACACTGTGGTTGACAGAAATGGCTCCTGCTGGCTGTTGTTTGGCACGCCCGACCCACCCACCGTCGTCTCATTTCAGTAATGCCTGACATTAGCCTGTTTGCGTATGAGCCCACTTGGATAAGGCCGCCCCGCCTTAACTGCATGGCCTCCTGGAAGGCATTGGTTAATCTCCGTCACTGGCAGCTCGCGACTGCTCGCTAGTGCTTCCGCCACGCTGAATAGAGCACCCAAGCTGCAGGCTGCATCATCCCAGAATCGCATGATCCCAGTACTCAGTGTCTTCCTGTGGCGGCTGGCAGTACCGTGCACCAGGCGCTAGACAGAGACCACTAGAGTCAAGTAGGAGTGCGTGGGTGTGTGTGTATGCGGATATGCGTGCGTGCATGTTCGAGGTGCGCGTGTGCGTGCGTGCGTGCGTGTGTGCGTGCGTGCGTGCGTGCGTGTGTGCGTGTGTGTGTGCGTGCGTGCGTGCGTGCGAGCGTATGTTGTATATATATATATATATATGTGCGTGTAGGTGTGTGTGTATGTGCGTGTGTACATACATGACCTGACATGCATGACATGACGTGCATGAAGTGGTCATGCGAGCATAACAGTCCTTGACCAGCTACAATGCTTTCGGTACCGGGAGTTAAGACCAAGGTGTTCCCGAACCAATTTATTCCTTCATCTCCCCCCCCCCCCCCCCCCTTCCGACACTGTTCACATGATAATGTGGTGCAAGCAAAACCGGCACCAAAGAACGCTCCATGGAAGTGCGTCCATGTCGATTCAAAATAGCTACAGTCACTCCTGTCATTAATAAAAATTGACCCTATAGCAATATGTGAGTTATATTCGCAGCAAAATCAATGCAGCAACGAAGGATGCTATAAGTTGCATTCCCAGGTCCCATTTCGCCAGGTAACCTTTAAATATGCGGATTTGGACATGCGATGCTAAGTGCTAACATAAAGCCCGAGGGAATTTATTACACAAAAAAGTAAGACTGTGTGCATAGGGGTCGAAGAAGCACACGTTTATCGCAAACAACATTTAATTTAACTCTCTCACCAATGATTATTGAACATCAGATCGACTTGCCACTTACCATAGATGTAGCTCATCAAATACGAAATTTTGTTTCGGTACTTGTTCGATTTTATTTCACTTGGCAATAAAGTAGCGCGTATCTACCCGTGTATAGTCCCTTGTCCACATAGATTCGCATTAGCAGGCATGGTCTCCTACGCTTATGGTCAACTGTGTACCTCACATAGCTCGGCATTTTCCCTCGCTTGTAAGGACATCAACTAGAATTCCTACATCGCACCATTCCCGGTCGGCAACTTGGCACGCCGTCGTTCTCACAGACGACGCGCCCTTATGTGAGCGACGAACTTCCGGCCTTGACGACCAACACCTGCTGCTGACAGCGGCCCCGCCAGTGACCGGCATGCAGGTGGGTGGCCCGCATGATGCCAGGTGTCGTCGCTTGAAGTCGTCCCTGTCCCTCCACCCTGCCGCGCGTAGCTCGCTCTTGGCCCTCCCGAACATCGCAGAGTAATGAGCAGTCGCAACGCTCGGCGACGCCAGCTTCCCGTCTATCTCTCAATCTCTCTATCCCTCTATCTATCAATCTCTCTATCGCCACATCTCTCTATCGCCACATCTCTCTATCGCTCTATCGCTCTATCGCTCTATCACTCTATCACTCTATCGCTCTATCCCTCCATCTCTTTATCTCTCCATCTCTCCATCTATCCATCTCTCCATCTCTCCATTTCTCTATCTCTCTACCTATCTACCTCTGTATCTCTCTATGTGCCCTCTATCTCTCTCTCCTTCTCTCTCTCTCTCTCTCTCTCTCTCTCTCTCTCTCTCTCTCTCTCTCTCTCTCTCTCTCTCTCTCTCTCTCTCTCTCTCTCTCTCTCTCTCTCTCTCTCTCTCTCTCTCTCTCTTTCTCTCTCACTCTCTCCCTCTCTTTTCTTCTCTCCCGATTCATTTCTCTCTCCCATTCCATCTCATCTCGGCCTCGCATTATCTTGCATCTCTCCAACCCTGTACATGAATAATAGATATAGTCGTGCAATTATGTTGTTATAATAATGCCCCCCCCCCCGCCTTAAAAACGAGTAAACCAGAAGAGGAATGGGATGAAGTAGGATAAGACATTGGATGAAAGCACCGACTATGAGAAAGGAAATGGTCATTCCGGGTATAATAGCATCAATTCTGCATCGTGTCAGCCAGCATGGGCACCTCGATCAATAGATATGAGCTGAAGCGGGGACGAACACCAAAACACTGAGCACACTGCATTTGATCAGCGTATCGCAAATGATGACGATCATGATGGTGAAGTTCGTTTCGCTTCATCGTCGCTCAGACGCTGCTTTGCATGCTGTATTGAGTCGGGCCCGCCTGAGGCAGGCAGCCCATCGTGGCCCAACGTGTCACTCTGACTAGTGGATTGAGTCCTTCCTAACCCAAGCCATCGGACCATGCGACTTACGCGATGCGCAAATACCCACACACACCCACATGCACATACACCTAGGCACATACGTCTGGGACTGAGATATGGGATGCCATGGCTATCAATATTCTAAAAAGTTTGGAGAATGGGAGCTATCGAGACTCTGCCAAGAGAGCAGGAATTCAGTGGTGTATGAGAAGCAATGCAATGGACAAGTTTCATGTCGGGACAAACCGTATTTTTTCAAGTTTCACTACTGATTTTTAATTCTAAAGACGATGGTGGCATGCATTTATTTTTTCAAAGTCCTTAAAGAGCTTAAATAATCCTAAAATCACTTCAGAATGCCTCGCTTTGTGATTGGTCAACACATCTGTGACGTCACGTATGTCGAGGGTAGCGAAGTTTCACTGCCGGCCATTCGATTTTACATATAGGACGCCGCCGAGGTTGGATTAATCGTGACTGTTTTAGTTTAAATGGCATCCGACCGTCGGGTGACTTAGATATCCCGGCAGGTTGTTCAGGCTCTTGTCAAAAGGCACCCATCTCGGTATACCGGTGTGCCTCCAGAGCACTTCTATATCGTTGGTCTATTAGCCAATATGATTAAATATGTAAACAGAGGTCAGGCTTGACAACGGAAGATTTAGTATCTGGCACTGATGCGCATAAGATTAGACATGCCGAGTCACCTGCTCGCCGATCTGTTCGGTGTGAGCATTGGTTGCGTATCCAGGCTGCTAGCTCTTGTCGTGCCTTTGCTTGGGAGCTGTTTAAACGAATTGGTTGCTTCGCCAGAACAGCAACCGATCCATGATAATCTGCCTCATGCATTTATGGCACATTTTTCGTCCTGTGAAAGCATTATTGATTGCTTCGAGATCCAAATTGAAAAGCCGGCTCACGCGGTCGCGCAGAGCATGTCATGGCCAGAGTACAAAACATGCAATAGTGTAAAATATCTCATTTTTGCTACCCCTGACGGGCTGATCAACCTTGTATCGGATGGCAAACCAGGGCGCGTCAGTGACATGGACATCGTGTGCAGTTCAGAATGCCTGGACTGTCTGCGCAACGGTGCAACAGTTTTAGCAGATAGGGGTTTCAAGGAGTTGGAGAGCGAGGCAGCAAAACGCGGCTGTTCATCAGTCCGGCCAGCAAGCGTTCGAAAGGATGAAACCCAGTTTAGTGCCACAAGCACTCACCTTGTCCCCCATGACGTGATTCGGTTGGAAAACTTGGCGTAGAACTACCCGATCCAGACTTCACTGGGGGACGAGTGGTCTAGGGGTAAGATGCTCGTCTCACAATCGAAAGGTTGTGGGTTCGAGTCTCACCTGTCGCTACTCTTCGCCCGCGACCAATCGGCGTGAGAGATTGGCGACGCTACATGACTCAACGGTCGACGTGTCGTAAAACCAATAACCAACCAACCTAACCAGAGTTCACTGCGCGTCTCCGGCCTGGCCGCTTCGAGGCTCGACATATCTGACGTCATCACTACAAGTAGGTTTTTAAATCGAAGACAACACTTAACTGAAATCATTTAATTAAGTAGGAAATGCACCTCCGATGAGCAAAATACTTCAGTTTTGTAAACGAAATATTACACACGTTTTTTTGCAACAAAATACCCATTACGTGAAACTTGTCCATTGTGCCAGGTAGCTTGTAATGAAAAGCTCGTTCGACGGAAACTTCATTTTCCTGATGCTTACTTGACTACACTGCTGTTTCGGAGGGCCTTCATTAAATCTTCTTAAAGGTTTTCTCACTCGTGAAGAAAACTATGTACATGGGTTCTTCGTGATAACAATATCATTTGGATTGGCACTAATCGTTTTCAATGTTGTTTTGGTACCATCCCTGTGAGGAGAACCATCCCTGGGAGCCTCACGAGCCACTAAGCATGTGTCTGTGAAACTGAAGATTTTGGTCGTTTTCTCACTGTTCTGTCCTGCTTATCGTTATGGGGGAGAACCTTCGGGAAAGCAGAAAGTAATTGAGCAGCCATGGTGAACTCTGGTTCACTGTAGCCACACATTTATATATGTAATGCAAAAAGTAATTTGAATGATTTACTGTGTGGAAATTGCACTGAGTAAAGGCGCCAAGACCTTCGACCATGTTCTCTGGCTGTGTCACTTGCAAGAGGTTTATGAAAATGATAGACTGCAAAAAAGCATTAGGAGAATAGCATCATTATAAAACAGCACCTTCGCTCTCCAGTTTTTGCTGTAATTCAGCCGTCAAGTCAGATATTAGTAAATGGCTGGGAGTGCCACACCTCAGCGACTCGCAGTACTCGCAGACTCGCAGTAAGGTAGCACCAAATAAATGAAGTAAAGTCGCGGCACCCTCAACTAAGAAAGGAAGGGAACGTAAAGAACCATATCAAGCTTCCAGGTTTGATGCGGTATTTATTATAAGAGAAGGCAAAGGTAGTCATATTCAAAGCCAGCACAGACTCCCTCAAGCCATGCCAGAAGGAATATTAACAATTTTAACGTTACATTTCCCATTGATGATTCTCTACGATGGTAATTCGACCAACAGTTGTTAGTTGAGAATGTACTGTGATATTGTCCACAAGTATCCGAGCTAGCACCGTATGCCATACCACAGAAGTGTGTGCATGCATTCATGCTAAGCACAGGGAAAAGTTAACTATTTCTCAAGTCATGTGCTCAGCATGTCCTCATTTCATTTCCGAATGGTCAAGTAGAGATTGTAGAAACATTCTGATCAATTATCAGCATTTATTATGGAAAGGGTATCAGATGATACATTATTGATAGCTTAGGCCTAAGAATGCACTATGATATAAGTACGCATTGTGTATGCACTAAGTAGTTGTATTTCAAAAGACAACTTCTTAGCAGGTTAGACAAAAGGATAGTTCAGTTACTTCGATAGTTCGGTACAAAAACGTCCCGATAGTTAGTTAGTTCGATAGTTTGGCAACAGACGTACCGATAGTTCAATTAGTTCGATAGTTTGGTAAAAGACGTCCCGATAGTTCAGCTAGTTTGAAAGCCTTGTAAAGTAGAGCACCACAGTGCAGCTAGCTCGATAGCCTAGTGAGATAGATCACCACAGTGCAGCCAGTCCCAACACCGGTGCACATTTTCCCTGCAGTCAGCTGCCGGCTGGGTCGGCTGGCACCTGGCACGATTGGGCCCAGCACGCGGAGACGGGCGGGCCGGCCGTGTCGCTGCATTGGCGGCACGCTGAACTCTCCGGACAAGATTCGACCGTGAAGCTGCAATTCCCGGAATAAAAAGCAAACATTGCAAGCAACTTTAGTCATGAGTAAGTGAGCTATTTCTCACACGATTGGGCCCCGGCTGGCCCATGAGGATTGGAGAGGCTGCCGGGAGAAGGAGGAGGGGGGGGGAGGTCTCCGGCTCAGCCAGTGCGGGTGGTGGCTCTCCGTGGCGCGGCCGGATTCGAAGAAGCTCTGCCGTGAGCACAATCACGCCTCCTGCCGACGTAAGCTGGGTCCTTTAGACAGCCCGACCAATCGCACTGAAGTAGCCGTACATCCTATCCATACAAATTGGTGACGATGTGGTGTGTTCCATGGCGATGTTAACTCATGGCGCTGGCGTATTATCAGCAGGGGTGTAGCTCTGTAAGCTTTTGGGAGTGCACTTGCCACGCAATGTTGGTTCCCACAATAATTTCAACTTTTAGCACGGGAACCTATGTGGTATTTCCCTCAATCCATGTGAACCCGTTTATTGCCTTTATGTATTGTGCCCTCCCAATAATTTTCGTGAATCTACGCCTATGATTATCAGCGTGCCACATATCAATGAAGTCACAACTGTCCCGAAGACGTAGTACTGTCACGCTTCATCTCCTCCAGAATGTTCAATTGCTCATCGTTTGATGTCAGATTAGGCCACAATGTGTCGATTGCGATCTACAGTTCTAACTACCTAATTACACCAATATAATGCCATGTATGATTCTCCTGCTTTCTGTATTTGTGCAAGAAGTATTACTTTCTGAGCGGCAAGCATGCACTTGATTAAAATAAATAGATCCCAAATACACCACGCATCTGCCGTGTTGACACCTACCACTTCAAAGTGATCTGACACTGACGTCTAATTCTAAATTGGTCGTAGCTCGTGGCTGATTCCCTTTGCCGCCTGAAGAGTGGAACAAGCATATCTCCGACCCCTCCAGCGGAATAAATTTCAGCGAATAATCAGGAAACAATTTTCGCTACCTTTCATTCCATTTTACCACCATTGAAATTGATTCCTTTGTTGTTTTGTTGTTTGATCTTGAGACGTTCTTGATTCGTACCGTTCTCGGAATAGCATCAACAGAAAAACAGCACTAGCAGAACTATACAAATCACAGACGATGCGATAGACAAGGAAGCAAAAACTATGTACCACAAATGTGAAAAGAAGATGCTCACGCTAAGAATCAGAAATAACAGGTATGAGATTCATGAACTATAAAAAAAAACAATTAAAAATGCACAAGCTGATTTCAAATGAATGCTAGAAAATCGGCCTGATTTGCTTGCTGGTTATGAAGGATTTTTGTAAAGAACGTCCTCTCGACAAGCAGCGTACGGTTCAGAAGCGCAAGTTTGAGAAGCTGTCAGGCAGACGACTTAGTGACTGCCAGCTCACGATCTCCAGCGCAAAACAGATGGAAACAGACAGGAAATGGACGGTGGACATGAGTGGTCCCCCCCCCACCCATCAATGACGCCAGACCAGCGTCCCGTACAAATGGCTGAACTTCGCCACTGCGCAGAACAAACCACCCTTCATGTCCATCCCCGAAACAGAATCGACATGTGAAAGTCTCTCGGTGAAAGAGGCCAACCGACTCAGTATCCAGTCTCACGTGACTCAATGCCACCCTTCCGCAATTAAGAACAACATCACTAAACAAGAATGGCTGGAATGGCTCTCAACTCGCTCCGAGAACAGGAGAGCACCACCATACGACCGGCAGACAAATTGCCATGCAACCGGTAGACAAAGGCCGAAAACATCCACATTGAGAAAGAAGCCTACATCCAAAAGAGTGAATGTTTACTTTGTGACACGTACACTCGCTTTCGGTGGGATGTTCGGGGGTACCCTTAGCATGGCTGGCTCACTAGGAACGTAGGCTTGACGCTGCACACCAAAAATTACTGGTAGGCTGCGCCGTTTCACAGTTATGAGTTGCGTGACAGTCTACCAGCTCCGCTACCGGCCAGCGTCCGAGCCATAGGATTCGCGTGTGTGGTGGTCACGCGACCATTTGCCCTGCAGCCATGCAGTGGAAAACATGGGTCTTCCCTGTTCCCGCCTTGCATTCCTCTGTCGGCGAAACAACATTGGCAGTTAAACGAGCAGGTTACTGGACTTCTGTCAATAAGCAACAATTGATAGCTGCGGATTTCGACTCCAGCAACACAGAATGAGCAGGAAAGGTTGGAAAAAGCTCAGTTGCAAAGATGTAGCGAAAGGAGATGGGAGGTTTTTGATGTCAATGAAGTATTATCTGGCCCCAAAATAATAATAGAATGTTCAACATTTATACGTTTTAGAAATGTAGTTGAAACTCTTGCTGGGGTGGCTTTATGAACCAGGATCCAATTGCTAAGAAGAGCTGGTTTCGTACTGCACTGTACGAACTGCACTGTCGTACTGCACTGCACTGTACTGCAAGCGACATATTCAGAATTCCGTGGGGATAAAGTATTGCTTCACGCTGATACCATCCAACTATTTCACCATACAAAGATTTTACTTTATATTGCTTCATATAATGTAAAATCTTTGTATGCTAAAATAGTTGGATGGTATTAGCGTGAAGAAATACTTTATCCCCACGGAATTCTGAATATGTCGCTTGCAGTACAGTGCACAACATATGCAATTAATAATATGATATCATGCAACACATTCCTTGCGCCCTAAAACATGTGATTCTCAATGAAGTAGATGCAATTTAATCAAGTAACTAATTGACTTGTCAATGAATCTGAATTATGCAAGCAAGTGCCTCACTGTGACTTGCCGCCTCGGTAGCTTAGTTGGCTAAAGCGCTGCCGTGCACCCGTCTCCGCTGTCCTGGCAATGCTAGGTTCGAGTCGCTTCGCGTGCTCACTTTTAGTCCCCGGCTGGGAGGGTCAGTTGGCAATTGGCACGATAAGGTCGAGAGCGAGCTCCCGGGGTCGCCGTATCGGTGTATTGACAGCACGTGAAGCGCTTTGCCAAATTTAGACTGTAAAGCTGTAATTCATGGAATCATGGCCAGGGTTAACGAAACCAGCTCTTCTTAGCAATTGAATCCTGGTTCATAAAGCCACCCCAGCAAGAGTTCGAACTACATTTATAAAACGTATAAATGTTGGACATTCTATTATTATTTTGGGGCCAGAGAATACTTCATTGACATCATAAACCTCCCATCTCCTTTCGCTACATCTTTGCAACTGAGCTTTTTCCAACCTTTCCTGCTCATTCTGTGTTGCTGGAGTCGAAATCCGCAGGTATCAATTGTTGCTTATCGACAGAAGTCCAGTAACCTGCTCGTTTAACTGCCAATGTTGTTTCGCCGACAGAGGAATGCAAGGCGGGAACAGGGAAGACCCGTGTTTATCACTGCATGGCTGCAGGGCAAATGGTCGCGTGACCACCACACACGCAAATCCTATGACTCGGACGCTGGCCGGTGGCGGAGCTGGTAGACTATCACGCAACTCATAACTGTGAAACGGCGCAGCCTACCAGTAATGTTTGGTGTGCAGCGTCACAGCCTACGTTCCTAGTGAGCCAGCCATGCTAAGGGTACCCCGAACATCCCACGGAAAGCGAGTGTACACTCGTACATACAACGAGCCCAACGAGCACTGGCCGCCGTACAACCAGCACTGACCGTCTCGTCCGATGACGGCGTAGGAAAGATTCAGAATGTATTCACATCAGAGCCATGCTAAGAGGTAGTGACTATTCCACTTCACCGGCAAATAAAGTAAGAAGGGACACAACCGATACACACATAGCAGACACCAATGATGAGGTCGCAAGTACGCAAGACGTCAGGAACTCGGCAGACAGCGCAGACAGAACGGGGAGGACAGCCACGAGAGACAGTACAGACGGGACAAATATAAATAATTCCCACACCACAGAACGACAGAGAATGATGATCCTATCTTACGTAGACGGTGTGTCAGAAGGTCTTCGACGGCCTGACGCCAAATACAATTTGAAACCCTGCTTGAAACCACAAAAAGCATTACGAAACCCGCTCGTTCGTACCAAAGATAATATAGACAGGATCAAGCAATCAGGCCCGGTGTACAAAATGAGCTACAAGGACTGTCCACACGTCCATGGGTGAAACGTGCCGAAACGTAGACAAAACACGGAAAAAAACAGCATCATCTGACATTACAACAAAGCTGCTGGACAATACTAGAAGCTACAGTTGAATATAGCTTTGACACCGTCAAAGCACATACGATTGACTGGGACACCACCGAGGCACAAGTAACTGACACCAGACAAAGACGGCGGAAAAAAACAATATTCATGCAGACAGAAAATAATTCAAGCTGAACAGAAATGATAGCACGCGTGCACTGTTTCCTTCGTGGATAGGCCTTTCGAAAATGTAATCAGTTGGTTCCTTACGTGTCATCAAGACCGGATTCAGAGTCACCTTGCACACATCCGTAAATATAATTCAAGATGAGCAACACCACATGCATCCGCACAACACGCCTTTCTCCCTTTCTCGTTCTGTCATCGTTACTTCATATTTCGCCTCGCCCTTCCTGTCTCTCTCTCTCTCTCTCTCTCTCTCTCTCTCTCTCTCTCTCTCTCTCTCTCTCTCTCTCTCTCTCTCTCTCTCTCTCTCTCTCTCTCTCTCTCTCTCTCTCTCTCTCTCTCTCTCTCTCTCTCTCTCTCTCTCTCTCTCTATATCTCTCTCTCTCCCTCCCTCTCTCTCTCTCTCTCTCTCTCTCTCTCTTTATATATCTCTCTTTCTCTATATCTTTCTCTCTCTATATATCTCTATCTCTCTATCTCTCTCTATCTATCTCTCTCTCTCTCTCTCTCTCTCTCTCTCTCTCTCTCTCTCTCTCTCTCTCTCTCTCTCTCTCTCTCTCTCTCTCTCTCTCTCTCTCTCTCTCTCTCTCTCTCTCTCTCTCTCTCTCTCTTTCTGTGCACATCATGCTTTGAACTGCTGCCTTTACGTCACCCCCCTCGTATTTATATCAACTGCTGCCTTTCCGTTACTCCCCCCATGTATCGTGTCACCACCAGTCGTATTTATATGAACTGCTGCCTTTCCGTTACCCCCCATGCATCGTGTCACCACCAGTCGTATTTATATGAACTGCTGCCTTTCCGTTACCCCCCCATGCATCGTGTCACCACCAGTCGTGTTTATATGAACTGTTGCCTTTCCGTAACACCCCCCCCCATGCATCGTTCCATCGCCACTCGTGTTTATATGAACTGTTCCCCGTAAGTGTTGTGTTCAAGTGGTCATGTTATGTGTACATAATTCATATGTGAACATGCCATCATATTTTGACCTTACCGAAATCAAATGACGGTCCGAGATTGGGCTGAGACCGGTTTGTCTATAACGATTTTTGACTACGCGCTTTAAGTAACCGTGACCGCAATTTGTAACATATTTCATGGAAATTTGTGGTATACATGGACCGATTTATCCATCCATATTGGGGGTGATAGTAAGCGGCATTGAGGATCAACTAAGTGCTTAGGTCGGGTAAGAAATTGCACCAAAATCATGCAAAAGTATATTTGTGTGTATTGCGGTCAGTACACAAGTTGACACTCTTGGCCAGAAGGCGCATCATAAGAAGACAATGTTCCTCATTTGGGCCGAGACGTATTCTAAATGTAAAAGTTCTCCTTCCCAGCGGTGAAGGCACGCGATACCTAGGAAGTCCGCTCATCCCGGGCGCTGCATGGCCTCTGCAGTCGATGCGCCCCTAAACCCCGAACCCCCCACACGCCATCGCCACGTGTTTAAAACGTTCCCGAAGTGTGCGGCAGAGACATAACATAAACAGCCACATATTTACCTACCGAAACAAAACGCCGAGATGGCAGACCGGTTCAAACGATTTTGACTACGCGCTTAAAACCGGACCGCAATTGTAACATATTCAGGAATTGTGAACAGGGCCGATTACCATCCATATGGGGGTGATAGAAGCGCATGAGGACAACCAAGTGCTTAGGTCGGGTAAGAAATGCACCAAAATCACAAAAATATTGTGATGCGGTCAGTACACAAGTACACCGCCAGAAGGCGCACATAAAACAAGTCCCATTGGGCCGAGACGCATACAAAAAAACCCTCCCAGCGGAAGGCACGCGATACCTAGGAAGTCCGCTCATCCCGGCCGCTGCATGGCCTCTGCAGTCGATGCGCCCCTAAACCCCAATAACCAACCAATCAACCAAGTTCGCTCATCTCAGGCGAGGCATGTAAGGAGTAAGAGTCTTCGTCGGCCTGCACATGTAGTAAGTACGAGCGTTCGGCGTTTGGCGCTTAGAGTACAGGCTCGTCTACCTGCTGGCAATTTCGAGACTATGGGATGAACTAGATGGAACAATAGTGCAAAAATATATATAGCTAGGATGTAGTGTGGGGCGAGGCAGGATGGGTGGACACAGTATAGCGAGTAACGAATGTCTACAGGCTAGTACATACAACAAGTAGCAGAGTTCCCACCTGGATCGGGATATACAACAAGTAGCAGAGTTCCCCACATGGGCCAGGGCATACAACAAGTAGCAGAATTTACCACCTGGATCGGGATATAGAACAGATAGCAGAGTTGCCCACCTGGATCTGGATGCACAACAAGTAGCAGAGTTGCCAGCCTGAATCGGGATATACAACAAGTAGCAGAGTTGGCTACCTGGGCCAGGGCGTACAGCAAGTAGCAGAGTTTCCCACCTGGATCGAGATATACAACACGTAGCGGAGTTCCCCACCTTGGTCAGGACATACAGCAAGTAGCAGTTTCCCACCTGGGTCGGAATATAGAACAAGCAACAGAGTTGCCCACCTGGATCGGGATACACAACAAATAACAGAGTTGCCCACCTGAATCTGGATATACAACAAGTAGCAGAGTTGCCCACGTGGGCCAGAACATACAGGAGGTTCGGGAGGTGCCTACCTGGACTAGTATATACAACCAGTATAAGACGCCTATGGAGTCACTGAACGAGCGAGGGCCAAAGTGCTAAAGCGGGGATGAAGTCTAATCTACGTGCATATCAGTCATACTCATAGGCTCACCATCTTGAGTGCTTAGACAACAGTGCGCCTTCAAGCATTATGCCGAGGCAATGCGATTTAGAATACGATACATTCACCAACTTGCAACTAGATGCAGAAATACAAAGTGTCGCTCCTCCCTGAGGCTGAACTTGAGACTTCCGGGCGCCATCCAAAGACTCGACCCCCTTGTCACCCGTGACCCGAGCTCCGGGGCCCGGGACCCGGGACCCGGGACCTGGGACCATGTATGCGGTACGGATCCATGGTTAGCTGCCCGAGCGGCGATGTCGCCACAAGCCTCTGGCTTTGAACACAGGTTGAGCGTACTTCAGGATAAATATTGTGAGTGAATCCTCAAGCACCTTGCTTGGAACAAAGATTGAAAGTATACTTTCGGATAAATGTTTTGTGATTGAAGCCGCGAGCCCCTTGCTTTGAACAAAGATGGAGCATACTTCAGGATAAATGCTGTAATTGAAACTTGCAAATGTCAAATTGTAAAGAGCAGATCTGTCACAAAATGAGAAAATCAGAACTTGAAATGTTGTATTACAACCGAAACCATTGTCGACACTTGCTCGCGAGCAGAAATGCCACCGACAATCTCGGTCTTTGAACAAAGATTAAGAGCACTTCATGAATAATTTGGCAATTTAGATGGGTAGACATCAAAATGAAAGAGCACAGCTGACTGCAAGTGAAGAAATTAGCACACGAAGCGTTCCAACAAGAACGTCACTACGGTTTATAACGTTCCAACAAGAACGTTACTACGGTTTATAACGTTCCAACAAGAACGTCACTACGGTTTATAACGTTCCAACAAGAACGTTACTACGGTTTATAACGTTCCAACAAGAACGTTACTATGGTGTATAACGTTCCAACAAGAACGTTACTACGGTTTATAACGTTCCAACAAGAACGTTACTACGGTTTATAACGTTCCAACAAGAACGTTACTACGGTTTATAACGTTCCAACAAGAACGTTACTACGGTTTATAACGTTCGAACAAGAACGTTACTACGGTTTATAACGTTCCAACAAGAACGTTACTACGGTTTATAACGTTCCAACAAGAACGTTACTACGGTTTATAACGTTCGAACAAGAACGCTACTACGGTTTCAAAAGCGTGCGCGTCAGACCTGGCGAGGTGAACTTTTGCACCACACACCAGGGTGGACTCACTCAGGGTTCGCTCTCTTCCAAAACAAGCAAGAGCTTTTCCCATGCCTGAGCCGGGACATTCAACACATAGGTGAGTTGTCACCAGTGCCGTGGTATGCAACACGTGGGAGAGTTCCCCACCTGTGCCAGGACATACAGTAGGCGAGTTGTCCACCAGGGCCGAACATGCAATACTTAGGCGAGTTTCCCACCAGGTCCGAGACATGCAACATATGGGAGAGTTGCCTACCAGGGCCGGAACATACAAGTAGGAGCGTCGTCATCTAGACCGGGACACACAAGTACCTGGGCCGGAGCATGCAATAATTGGGAGATTTGCCCACCTGGGCCGCGACATCTGTGAGTAGTAGTCGTCGAGCTTGCGCAGGAAGTTCAGCGTCTTGGCCATGTCCTCCCTGTCTCGGGTGTAGCGCGTCATCGAGCCACTACGCGTGGCGCGCGCCATCCAGCCGTCGAGCAGGTGGCGCGTGGCGGCGCCGTCCCGCTGGTAGCGGCCCGTCGGGCTGGTCTCTCGGCCCGTCTCTCCGGCTGCGGCCGGCCGACACAACACGGCACTCATCGTCACCGTCAGCAGCAGCAGCAGTCTGGCGCACATCATCTGAGGACGGGGCCACACGTCACCGACCGCCTCCTGACGCTGGCGACACTGTGCACTGTGCACTGTGCACTGTGCACTGTGCACTGTACACCGCACACCGCACACCGCACACCGCACACCGCACACCGCACACCGCACACCGCACACCGCACACCGTACACCGTACACCGTACACCGTACACCGTACACCGTACACCGTACACCGTACACCTACACCGTACACCGTGCATCGTACACTGTACATCGTACACCGCACACCGCACACCGTACACCGTACACCGCATACTGCACACCGCACACCGCACACCGCACACCGTACACTGTACACCGTACACCGTACACCGTACACCGTACACCGCACACCGTACACCGTACACTGCACACTGCACACTGCACACTGCACACACTGTACACTTGTACACTACACACTGCACACTGTACACTGCGCACTGTACAATATACAATATACAATGTACACTGTACACTATACTGTAACGAAGTTAAAGTTAATACGAACGAGCCAGCCTCTGGAATGTACTGTATGTGTCACCGCGATGGGGCCGCATGAAGCACCCACACACCTGTCACAACAAGAGCGTCAGGCATGCGGCCCACCCGATCTATCACAGATAAGGCCAAGTGCCGCTCGCATTGTTCGATTATTAGCCACCGCGATGAGATCACCTTACGAGGTTATAACTGATAAGAACCGGAGCTCGTGTCGGAGAGTTCGCATACCACAAGGCTACTGGCGCCACCAGTCGGGTACGTCCACGAGTCATCGCTGGTTGCCACGCGACCGAGCAGCCAGGCTGCCGTGCAAAACTGCAATCTCAGCGTGCGAGAAGTGCATTAGAACTGAACCCATGACCTGCGGCGAATCAACAGTCAGCAACGTCCAGCGAGGGCAATGGCCGCTGGCGTGTCGGGCCAATCACGGACCGGTTCACTTGCGGGTTGGCGTGTTATGTAGAACCAGCCAATAGCAGTGCGGGTTGTACGCCGTCAATGTATTTACGTGGGCGGACTCGTGTGTATATATATGAGTGCTAATGAAAATAAAAGGGGGCTCGAGACTCGACTGGAGACTCGACCTAGACTCGGACTACGAGGTAGAACCATCACGTCTTTGCGATTTCGGAGCGGACTGGCGTTCGCCTGTCGCGACTCAACGTAGTTGGCGGGCCGAGGAAGCATCCAGCCCGGGAAGTCACTCATCACGGAGTTTTAACGAGTGAGCTGTCCACCTACTGTTCTGGGGTATACAAAGCGGAAGCGATGGGTCTATCCCTAGATTTCCCACGGCCAGGGAAAAAACTACCCTATAACTGGTGCCGAGACCGCGGATGTAGGCCCCTGGACAGTCACCAAGCTGTCACATCTGGTGCTGGTGATCTTCGGGCATCACATCGGACGACCTGAGGTCAGCACATCCGACTACGAGTACATCTGTCTGCAGGAGGAGCAAATCAATCCGACTACCTCAACAACGCAGTAAGCCCGGAAATTCCTAAAATCCTCCAAACAATACCTGTGCCAAATTTTGACCACTGCATAGTATTGAAGTGTTCGCGTGTTCATTGTGTACTACATGTATGAACTGTACGTGGATTAGGAAACTAATTAGTCGCACACCTCTCCGCAAAACCTGTGTGAATCGAAATTTTATTTTGAGAATTTAATTAAAGTAAAGGAACAATGACCGACATTCCGCTGGATCGTATCTCTGAGAGTTTTAATCAAATCAGGATGGAATTAAGAGCTCAGGGCTTAAGTAACAACATTAAACAATATACAGGCGACAGCCATAATAAGTTAATGGACTGGTTAAAACAGCTGGAAAGAATTAGCTACAGTATAGATAATGAACAGATGAGAATCATTTGCTTAAAAACACTTGGTGGACCCGCAGCTGAATTTCTCCAACGTATGCTAGCGCTACAGGCAAATCTAACGTGGGCAGATATTAAACAATTAATGAAGGAACGCTATTCTGACCTTGCCGATCAGAAAAACGCTCAAGAAACCTTAAGAAGAACAAAACAATTCCGCGTTGAGTCGATTCAGAATTACTCTGAGAGAATCATTTCACTAGCCAAGGAAGCTTATACAGACATTGATAGCCCCGCTACCCAACACATTTTGTTAGATGTGTTCAACAAAGGAGTACAAAGCCAACAGCTAGCAGAAAAATTATATAGACATACCTTTCAGACCCTTGAGGAGGCAATTCAATTCGCTGTGCATGAACAGCAACTGCTGAAAACATTTTTATTATGTCGGGGATCACAGAAAACGGATGAGGAACCCATGGAAGTTGATATGGTACAAAGTGGAAATGAACGGTTGGACAAAATCGAGAAACTGGTAGAATCCCTAGGAGAGACTGTATCAAAACTGGCAGCTCAAAAACTGGACCCCCGAAACCACAAACCCAGCCACAATCAGGACCACGTGTATTCACCCCGACCTATCCACCATACCCGCGACCACCCAGACCGTACGTTCCCCGACCCAACTATGGACCTCCAATGCCGCGCCCCTCTTTCGGCCCCGCGACTTGGAGACCTCGACCGCCAAATCCGCCTAATCCCTCGTATCAATGGACCCCGGACGGCCGAACCATTTGTCACAGATGCACCAAGGTAGGTCACGTGGGATGGCAGTGTCGTTCCTGCCCAACGTCTCCTAGAGAAACGGGAAACGGCCGAGCTCTGCTGTGAACGACCACCACGGTAGAGCTAGAGCTAATTGGAATCAGAAACCACAGAGTAAGGAAAGAAAAAACATCCGTAGGAAGCGAAACCCGCAGAAACAGAACTTGAACCACAAAATGTACAGCACATTCGTGTTAAACCCAACACTCCCATGTGCTGGATCAAAGTCGGAAGTCAAAAAGCTTATACGCTCGTTGATACGGGCGCCGATATTTCCTTAATCTCAAAGGAACTTTTGATAAAATCACGGAAAAACAGACTCTCAGATTTTCAGAGGACCCAAAAGACCGCATCCCACTCATTTCAGCAAGCGGGCATCGTTTGAAAAACATTGGTGTAGGAACATTTAGAGTCGAGATGAGTAAATTCAGTAAACCATTCAGCTTTCAAATTGTAACAGGACTGAAACAACAATGCATGTTAGGAAACGATTTCTTAACGGAGTTCGGAGCAAAATTAGATTTCGAGAAAAAAGCCTTGTGTATCGAAGGTAGTATGATTCCGCTTCGCCCTCAGCAGCGCACGATTAGCGAAAAGGCGAGTTCGCTAGTCAGGATCAAAGGACGCACGTTTATCCCGGCCAATACGGTCGTGGAGTGTCTGGCAGCTGTGAATAGGACGCAACTAGTGAATCAAACGTGCTATGTGAGGTCACTGGACAATACACCAGTAATTTCCGAGGAGCCAGGCTTAATCATAGCCGAGATAGTGGCAAAACCAGACCGCCATAAGCGACTACCAGTGATAATTATAAATACGTCTACCCGAGACTTCACAATGTATAACAATCAAGTGATCGCCTACGCTGAGAGAATAGATGACTCGGATCTGGAGTATATTGTTGACGTGCCACAAGACCTTGACTTAGCCCCGACCACCTCACCCACTGACCCAGTTGAGCAAGCGCGACTGGCTCATCTGACCGACGCTGACAGGGACGATCTCGAACAGCTGTTACGAGCCAATGCTGACCTGTTTGCCGCGAGTGACGCCGACCTCGGTACAACTGACCTTGCTGAGATGGAGATAGAGACTGGTGACCACGCTCCCGTCCGTCAGCCGCCTTACAAAACGCCGTTTAGCCAACGAAAATATGTGGAGGAACAGATACGTATCATGCTAAAAGCTGGTATAATAGAGGAATCCGACAGTCCGTGGGCTGCACCCATCGTAATAGTTCGCAAAAAGACGGATCGAACAGGTTTGCTGTCGATTATCGGAAATTAAACAATATCACGAAGAAAAACAGCTATCCCCTTCCACTAATAGAAGATATTCTCGCGTCTCTAGGCGGAGCAAACTTCTTCTCATCACTAGATCTAAAGTCAGGATATTGGCAAATCCCAATGGCAAAAGATAGCATACCTAAGACAGCCTTTATCTGCTTCATGGGTTTGTGGAACTTCAGAAAAATGCCCTTTGGAATCTGCAACGCTCCGAGCCTCTTTGCTCAAGTGATGTCCAAAGTCCTATCTGGAATACAGAATCAATTCGCAACAGCATACATCGACGACATAATAATATATTCAAAAACATTCAAAGAACATCTAGCTCATTTGGAGGAAGTTTTTCGACGCCTGCGAAAAGCACAGCTGAAATTGAAACTATCAAAATGTGAGTTTCTAAAAAGGAAGTACAATATCTAGGACACGTAGTATCAGCCTCTGGCATCAAGCCAAACCCGGAGAAGGTAGAAGCTATCCAGTACATGGCAGCTCCGACTACTGTGAAAGGAGTCCGATCATTTATCGGCATGTGTTCTTACTATCGACGTTTCATCCCCAAATTTAGCCAGATTGACACACCACTGATTGACTTAACGAGGAAACATGCAACCTTCAATTGGACCAATGATTGCGAAAACGCTTTCACAACATTAAAACACAAGCTGGCTTCTGCACCAGTACTGGCTTATCCAGATATCACAAAAGACTATAAGTTGTATACCGACGCCTCACTGAGAGCGGTAGGAGCAGTTTTAGTACAGGAACACAATGGAGAAGAGAAAGTGATCCAATATTTGTCTAAACAACTTAACGAAACACAACAAAAATGGCCGATTGTGCAGCTCGAGACATATGCCGTCATTTACGCAGTCTCAAAATTACGGCAATACTTACTGGGATCAAAATTCACCATCCTGACTGATCACAGACCACTTACATTTTTAAATCTTTCGGAGATGAAAAACCCAATTATACAGAGATGGGCTATCATGCTTTCCGAGCACAACTGTGAAATAGTATACATTAAAGGCGCAAAGAATGTTGTTGCAGATCATCTCAGCCGTATAAGTGAAACCAATCAGGAAATAAATGTAATCGATTCCGACCACGTTCCCATGGGAGACTTCAAGGGAACCGAATTCAGTAAACCGGAGGAAGAATTGAGTCGAGAAGAAAAATTCAAGGATGTATTAGTAAGATGGGAAAATATTGACTTACTTCAGCGAACAGACGAGGAAATAGGAAAAATTCGGAAAATGATAAACGATAAAAATCACGCGGATTATAAAAATGTAGTTTTACACTATATGGAGTTAGACAAACTCATTTACAAAATTAGCAAAGGACCACGCTGTGGACCGTTCCCTGGACTACAATTATGCGTGCCAAAATGTTTGAGACAAGAATTACTCAAAGAATTTCATGAAGGCTTTTTTGCAGGACACATGGGATTGGTCAAAACGTATGAAAAATTGAAGTTTATATATTATTGGAGTGGTATGTGGCGAGATACTGTAGCATACATAAAAGCTTGTGTATCGTGTACAGGACGACGAGCGAAGGCAGCTCCAGCCCCAATGCAGGAAATGCCTGTGCCACATTACCCGTTCGAAATGATAGGAATTGACACTTGTGGACCATATCCAGAAACGGAAAACGGTAACCGGTATGTAATTACCATTGTCGACCACTTCTCTTCATGGCTGGAAAGTTTCTGCACGGCACGCAAGGACGCCAAGACCGTTGCCAAAATCCTTATGGAGGAAATTATCCCACGACACTCTTGCCCACGAATAATCCTTTCCGACCGAGGCACGGAATTTCTAAACACAATCGTTGAGGAACTAGAGACATGCCTGAACATTCGACATATTCGTACCAGTGCATATAGACCTTCTGTGAATGGTAAAGTCGAAAGGTATCATCGGGTACAAAACGATATCCTAGCCAAATCAATCAACCTGAACCAAAACGACTGGGACACAAAAATACCTGCCACTTTAGCTGCCTACCGAACAGCAAACATTGGAAGTTCAGGAACAATATCACCCTTCTTCACGCTATACGGTCGTGACCCCGTCCTCCCTTTAGATAATTTATTGCAACCCAAAGTTAAATACTACGGAGACGACTACGTTCCAAAATGTTAGCCAATTTACATGAAGCCTATAGTCACGTAAAATCACATATCATTGCCAGTCACGAAAAGAATAGAGAGTATGCAGACCGAAAAGCGAAGCCACGTAGTTTTAAAATAGGAGACCCAGTGTACTATTACGACACTACAGTGCGTCCTGGTAATTCACCCAAATTCGCTTTGCCGTGGAAACAGTATTACAGAATAATTAAACAGGTGAGCGCTGTTAACTATATCATTCGAAGTCAAGTTACGGGAAAAACTCGCCTGGTACACGTACAAAAACTACGTTTAGCTGACCCCGCAACCGCATGGGAACCCACGAAGGATGTAGATGAGCCGATTAATCTGAAGTATATCAATAAACGGTCCAATCCCGACCGCATCACTCCCGAAGGTATCCAGCCATCAAGGCTAGCTAAGCGCGCAGAAGCCGAACTCAGCCAGCAGCCAAGTTGTGGCTATGAGCTCATGGACACGGACTGGCCAGTAGGGTCAGCAGACAATGACGTCGACATGCCGACACGGGCCCCAGACATAACTGGCACAAGGCCAGACCCGCCGGTCTAGACAGGCCGACGAGAAGCTGAATCATCACCCACCCAGTTAGCCGAACCAAGTCAACTCCCAGGTACCAGTGAGTCCGAGGACGACTTACCACTGGCCGAATTATCCCGGCGAATAGCAAAACGCCAATTACCCACGTCTAGCGAATCGGAGAATGAAAAGTCGCAGCCACGCACAACGAAATGCACAAAACTTCAGAGTAGTGACTCAGAAGACAATGTACCTCTAGCGGAATTGGCCCTTCGTTTGAGAGAATCAGCAGAGAGCCCACCAGGTGTTGCTCCAGAAAAACGGCAATTAGAACTAACGTCAGACGATGATTGCCCTCCCGACAAACAGCAAATATATGAGGATACGTCGTCTACAGAGTACGATGCAGACGTGGAATCTATAAGCTTGAAGCAACGTAAGACTTCGGCATTAGTAGCTTTTGCGGAGAAGCAAAACGCAATGTTGATGGCACAGATGAAAACGCAAATGGAAATGTTTACGTCGATGTGGGAATAGTCAGTAATGGTGTATAATGTGTACCAGTGAGTCACGACAATTGGTATAACGTGCTGATAACAGGCTCAGTGAAGCAACCATTCGGTGACGCGGTGACGTCATCCTTAATAGAATGCGCAATATCAGTACGTAGCGTAGCGAGTGAGATACCGTGTCGATCACTCAACTGCTGTCTCCTGTGACACCAGTGTTACTCTGTTACAGAATGTCAACGGTGGTCAAAATGCTCCTTATCCTATTAATCCTTATATGTGAACCTACCCACGGAGCTTTGTTCTTGCCGCGCGGAGTGTTATACGCCACGCATGAGACGTGAAAAGTGCATGTACCGATCGCGAAAACCGATGTGTCGAACCTGTTATTCAACGTGAACCATACGTTACATGTGTTCGAGAAAAGAGTAAAACAATATTTAACGGATCAACCTCGCTTCCCATACGCTAATGAAGTAAAGTCCCATCTCCACGACCGCCTGATTATACTCCGACTAAGAATAGCAGACATCTTGGAAGCAGTTCGAGCATCAGACCCACACAACGTAAATAGGCACAAAAGATCAGTGCTACCATTCGTCGGAGAAGCGTTGTCATTTATGTTTGGAACTACGACAGATGCTGAATTAGAAGCAGTCCTCAACAGATTGAACACGTTGGAAGTGAACAACGATCAAATTATACACGTCTTGGGAGAAAGTATAGCGTTAATGAACCGTACAGCAAAAGAGGTTCAGATTAACCGAAATGCAATTAATCACATCAGCCAACTGGTAAACAATCTCACTCATAAAATTGCAAACCTCGAACAGAACGAAGTACAACGCCTAAGTATGTACATCAAACTACAGAGTCAAATCACACAAGTAATTGACACAGCTGGCTCCATTATCCAGCAGGCCAGTGTACAACAGTCGGATTACAACTCCAACTTAGCTTAATAGCACACGGGATTTTGTCCCGTTCGTTTATTGAGCCAGCCCAATTGTGTGACCTTCTGACGCACATCAAAAATGCATTACCCAGCGAGAAAGCACTCCCTTACAGTCCCGACGAAGTAGAAAAATACTACCTGATGATACACACCTCTTTGGTAATGATGAAAACAAACCCATACGTACTACTGCCCATTCCGGTAGTAACGATCCCAGACCAATTTGAAGTGTTCAAGGTGTTCAATGTAAACTTACCCAGCCGCCACTTGCCACTGGAAACGAGATACGACACAGGAAAAATCAAATACCTAGCAATTAGCAAGGATAAAGCTAGATATCTGGAAATTGACGAGAATATCAGCATCTGTCTAAAACGTCAGTTATCATTCTGCCATTTCCATAGTGCAGAGCGATTCACTACCACCACTACGTCTTGTGTAAAAGCACTCTACTTCCAGGACTCAGCTGAAATAACCTCACAATGTAAAACTCTAGTCTCAAGGAAAAGTACCCCTAAGGTATTGGAGGTTGATCAAAATATTTGGCTCATTGTCGCCGGAACTCCGATAAAGGTGCAAACAGTCTGCGAAAACAGCACATCAGACTTTACCACCACAAATACTACTCAGCTGGTACATTTGAGAGATGGCTGCTCGTTATTATCCCCATACTTTAGAGTTCCGATCATAAAAACCCAGACCTCCCGCTTCAACGTGAACCACGTCCAGTCGATACACCAACAGCTATCCCGCTTAGCCGAGTTGACTATACGAACCCTCCATGCTCAGTTACGTCAGCCAGAGACCGACACGGAGTACACAGTCCTGTCTAACCTACCAGACGTCAACATTCCGATGTCCCAACTACAGCTGCAACTGCAGACTGCACGAGACCTTGGATATCAATCTAAACTGAATCATTCGGCGCTAATGGTCCCAGCGGCCGTGGTGATAGCAGCAGCGTGCTGCATTGTGTACTGGATGGTGAAACATCAACAAAGCTCTGCTCCCGTAACCAACACGTCACCCCTCAATCCCCCTTCCCCCATGACCTCCGGCGAAGACGTCCTCATTGTTCGGCCGTGAACCGAGCTGACCACTAGGGATGATCTGACGAGAGCACCAGACTGCTTCAGGACGTCGGACGGAGCGCATCGAGACGAGGCTCTCACCATGGAATTCAACATAACGCAAGTACTTGCCCGTCGCCGTGGGGCACGTGATGAAGAATATCTCTGTCTATGGGAGGGTTTCGCCCCCAAGGAGATGACCTGGGAGGAGCTCGGTCATCTTCCCGTTGATCTGTATAGAAGGATGCGAAATCTGAGAACGCCATTACCTTTTAGCAGATATGGACCACAAGGCCGACCAGGACCCCGATCTACGAAGCCGCCCGGCTATCGCGACCAGGTGGTCTGGTGCGTGTGCGGAGCACCAGGGCCCTGGGAGTGCCAACGTTGCCAAGAGCATCCGGACACTCCACCCCAGCGACTGGCTGCTGATGGTCCCGGTGCAGCCGTACCGGAACCAGAACTCATCGACATTGCGTCGGCTGACGCAGGAGCGACAGCGCCGGACATGCCGATCTATCCCAGTCAACAACCTGCCGCCGCGGCCGGACCAGAGACCGCAGCAGACCTACTGGCTGCTGCCGCAACGGACGCCCGTCGTAGGCGTCAGCAGCTCCTGGCACGCTACACGAGGGTGCAAACTTGGCGACAGGCCAGCCCTGTCGCAGCGGCAGCAATGCCGCCTCTGGTTCTCCCGACGGAACCAAACCGTCAGGAACGCCAAGACCAGGCGTTCCATCGTTTCATAGAAGGGCACGTAGCAAGCCCGACTGAGTGAGAAAGGAGTGGAACAGTGCAGAAGTGACCGACGACGAGCAGTGGTCGCTCGTCGTCTACGGACTGAACTGTAGTTACAATAACGTAGTGAGTGTCGCGTCGCAAATAACCTCGTATATTGCATGTAATGTGTTTATTTAGGGGATTTCGTACCACATTTATTTAGGGGATGTCATGTAACATGTTTATTTAGGGGATTTTGTGCCATGTTTATTTAGGGATCATTGTGTAACATGGTAACTAACATGGACCAGGGAAGTTGGGAACCCTACAAATCCCAGTAGTTTAACCCATGTAGAAAACTGAAACAATCGTATAAAATAAAAAGTGTATGTATCACCACGCAATTTCACGATGTATCATGGCCGTAATAATCTAATGGATCGCAGAATCGAATTGGACAATCCGTATTCGCGAGGTCAGACTCAGACTCAGACTCAGACTCAGACTCAGACTGTTTATTGAACCATCCAATAAAGACATGGTTATTACGGCTCACAGTCAAGAGTTAAAAACTGCATGCAGGTATAAAAGGCTAAAAGGTGAAACTAGCATACATACCTATATGAAAAATGAGATGTTAAAAACAAAACCGTATACACACATGGATCATATAGCATAAATCATTCCCTGCCGCCAACAATATGGCGCTTCAAAGCTCGGCCGAACCTCGACACAGGTAGCTCTCTGATCTCCGGAGGCAATGCATTGTGCAGTAAGGGAGCCCTGACCCGAAATCTGCGCCTGCCCATCTCGGTGCGCCACCGAGTGACATGGATGTCATCGCCTCGACGCGGTACCTCTCTCTCCCTCAGCTCACCCACCGTTCGAAACAAATCTGCCAGCTCTTCAGGGACTCCCTGCCTACGGATCTTATGGAGCGTGGTGAGTGTGTGGTAGCTGGCTAACTCATCCGCCCTCAGCCAGCCCAGTTCCTCTATCAGATCCGAGGCGTGATCGAATTTTTTGCGGCCGAAAATCATCTTAGCAGCGAAGTTGATAATTTTTTGTACCCGGTTGGTGTTTTCTTGGGTGGAGTTTCCATAAACCGAAATACAGTACCGGATCTGGGAGATGACCAGGGCTGTAACGAGGGTAGTGAGAATCTCGGACGGTAGGCTGTGCCTCACATGTGACAAACCAATGAGGGTGCCGAAACAACGGCCGGTGAGCTGGGTAACATGGGGCGTCCAGGACAGCGTGCGGTCAAAAATGACACCGAGGTTTTTGGCTTGAGAACAGGGGACGAGATTTTGATCACGGAATTTTACAGAAAAGTCGGGGATGTTGCGCAAATTTTGAGGTCCGCCCAAAAGAAGAAGTTGCGACTTGGCAGCGTTCACTTTTAGACCATTCGCGCGAAACCACTGATCAAGGCATTCCAGGACGCGCTCGAGACGGGAGATCAGGGGTGGGGTATCAGTGGTTGAAGTTGATATTAGATCCCGTTTTTTGCCGCTGACGAGTAAGGACGTGTCGTCTGCGAATTGAGTGACCTCTGCCTCTTCGACAAAGAGGCTGAGGTCATTGCTGAACACGCTGTACAGGAGCGGTCCCAAACAACTACCCTGGAACACACCGACGTTGTTGGGAAGCCGGGAAGATATTTTTGTGTTGCCTAAACGATCAGTAATTTTGACGCTCTGGGTGTGATCACTCAGGTAGGCCGAAAACCAGGATATTTCTATGCCGTGGATGCTTAATTTGGCGAGGAGCTTCTCGTGGTTTATCACATCGAATGCCTTGCTGAGGTCGAGGAGACACAGAAGAGATACATCCCCACGGTCGTTGGCGGAAAGGATACGGTCGGATTGGGACAGGAGTGCGGTTTCGCAAGAGTGATTGGGACGGAAGCCGTGCTGGGTAGGGGAGAGGAGGCGATTGTAGGACAGGTAGCCGTAGAGCTGCTGGTGTACAGCACGCTCTACAATTTTAGCGATGGTGGGAACTATGGAAATTGGACGGAAAGAGGAAGCCAAGGATGAATCGCCTGATTTATAAACCGGAAAAACGAGGGAATGTTTCCAAGCGGGGGGGGAAGTCGCAGTTCGCAAGACAGGAATTGACCAGGTGAAGATATATATCTCCTAACACGTCGAGGGTCAGACGCACGATCCGCATGCAAATCCCGTCTGCTCCTGCGGAGGCAGAGCACCGCATCCCCAGGACCAGTAATTGAAAGTCCGCCAGTGAGAGGGGGAGGGGCTGAACGCGCAGGCACCCACACGGGGTAGCAAGCATGGTAGGTTGGGGGAACTACCCTGCGCGGCCACCTCCGCTGCTACACGGGGACCTACCCCCACAAAGTAAGTGTTGAGGTCATCTGGGGACGCGGTAGGGATGACGCGTTTGTCGAAATTGTTTCGACCAACTGCGGTGTCTATGCTTTTAAATACAGACCGCGCGCCACCCTCCTCTATTCTCCTGCTATACTCCTCTCGATTATCACGGAGAATCTCGCGTTTCACCGCTTTATTTAGGATGCTATAGCGGATTGAGCCATGTCCCACCTCTGTCAGGGCTTCCCTGCGCCGGGCCATAAGGGCTTTTGTAGTATCAGAGAGCTTGGGGGCGCTGGGGTTTCTGATTTTAACCGAGCGCAAGGGGGCGTGGGAGGTCAGCACTTGCGTTGTATTTGTAACGAAGTTAAAGTTAATACGAACGAGCCAGACTCTGGAATGTACTGTATGTGTCACTGCGATGGGGCCGCATGAAGCACCCACACACCTGTCACAACAAGAGCGTCAGGCATGCGGCCCACCCGATCTATCACAGATAAGGCCAAGTGCCGCTCGCATTGTTCGATTATTAGCCACCGCGATGAGATCACCTTACGAGGTTATAACTGATAAGAACCGGAGCTCGTGTCGGAGAGTTCGCATACCACAAGGCTACTGGCGCCACCAGTTGGGTACGTCCACGAGTCATCGCTGGTTGCCACGCGACCGAGCAGCCAGGCTGCCTTGCAAAACTGCAATCTCAGCGTGCGAGAAGTGCATTAGAACTGAACCCATGACCTGCGGCGAATCAACAGTCAGCAACGTCCAGCGAGGGCAATGGCCGCTGGCGTGTCGGGCCAATCACGGCCCGGTTCACTTGCGGGTTGGCGTGTTATGTAGAACCAGCCAATAGCAGTGCGGGTTGTACGCCGTCAATGTATTTACGTGGGCGGACTCGTGTGTATACATATGAGTGCTAATGAAAATAAAAGGGGGCTCGAGACTCGACTGGAGACTCGACCTAGACTCGGACTACGAGGTAGAACCATCACGTCTTTGCGATTTCGGAGCGGACTGGCGTTCGCCTGTCGCGACTCAACGTAGTTGGCGGGCCGAGGAAGCATCCAGCCCGGGAAGTCACTCATCACGGAGTTTTAACGAGTGAGCTGTCCACCTACTGTTCTGGGGTATACAAAGCGGAAGCGATTGGTCTATCCCTAGATTTCCCACGGCCAGGGAAAAAACTACCCTATAATACACTGTACACTGTACACTGCACACTGCACACCGCACACCGTACACTGTACACCGTACACCGTACACCGTACACCGTACACCGTACACCGTACACCGTACACCGTATACCGCACACCGTACACCGTACACTGCACACTGCACACTGCACACACTGTACACTGCACACTGTACACTGTACACTGTACACTGCACACTGTACAATATACAATATACAATGTACACTGCACACTATACACTGTACACTGTACACTGCACACTGCACACTGCACACTGTACACTGCACACTGCACACTGCACACTGCACACTGCACACTGCACACTGTACACTTTACACTGTACACTATACACTGTACACTGTACACTGCACACTGCACACTGTACACCACTGAGCACTGCATACTGTGTACCATACTACACGTCCAGTCACTGGGTGGGAAATGTGGTACAAGGACACTCATTCTGAGGGACAAAACACATGTATCAAGAATAATGGACAAGGCAAAACGGGCGCATCGAGCGGCTGGGGAAACCAAAGGATTAAATGGGAAATTCTTGCCCAGTTAACATGCTCAAAGTTTGTGGTTGCTGCATTCATATTGGGTGCTGCGCAACATCCACACAACATTCCCAACGTTTCGCTCGTGGAAAAAAGCGAAACGTTGGGGGATGATGTGCAGTAACATTTTGAAGATTATGTGAACTGATAGCACGGATTTTGAATGACAGAATATTTTCCACTTTGATACGCTAATCGTCCAATTATTTTGACGAACGTGCCCATGCTGTTCGATCGAGGCGGCTAACTTGTATCCTCCGGTTTGCTCCCTGGTGCTGAAGTGCTCCATTACGACGTAAAAGGTGGCAGGGCGGGTAGGGGTGGATGGAGAAAGAGCATCGGGCTTTTTGGTTCCATTTTTTCCACTCCCATCCCCTCCTCCACACATACAAGCAAGTCTGGGTAAGGATAAGTAATCAAAACGCACGTGAACTTCTTTTCTGCGTCGGAATTTTATGTTGCTTAAAAATAAATTTATTCCGAACGCTTGCTGGGGTTGTTTATTAAACAGGATTACATGCTAAGCGGAGCTTGTTGCACAAAACCTGACCGCGCTACCCGGGCTGAGAATTCCAGCCGAACAGTTGAGTTTTGACCGGAAGCTCAACGTGCCACACATGCGAAACATCGCGGCCCCTTGTCCTATTTCCGGCCTGATCTGTTCAGTCGTCAGCTGACTTTCTTAACCGGGGCTATGCTACCTCGTAAAGCGGCTCGAATTCTGTCCTACCAGGGCATGGAGAACCAACGCAAGCCCACACTCCAATAACTGACCTATTGGGTTGATAATTTTCAAGACAATGCTTGCTGTTCACCGACTTCAACCATCTGGATCTTGGATTGTATGCGCAAGCCACATATATATGATAAAAAATAGGCATTTCATTGGACCAACGAACTTTCAAAACATTTAGGTTTTTAGACTATGTGTGTACAGCTTTGCACATCCTCATAAAATGTTCAGCACAATTTACGCACGCGTTGCACGCTGCTGTGGGACTACGCTGCCGACCCAGTCCTCTGCTGACTGATAGAGAAGGGTGCCTGTCATCGGGCGTCCACACCTGAAGTATTATCCAGCAGTCTTGTTTTCATTTTCAAGTGGAAAGACACCCGTCGTTTCGTTTTCTTTTTTCGTCGTCTGCGTTGCTCTTTTTGTTATTTTTGGCTGTACATTTAGCTAAGTGGCGCTTCCGCTCCCCAGGAAGGGGCAGAAGCGCCGTGACACCGAGCAGAGCGCAATAGCGCACCGAACTTCTGAGGCGGCCACCCGCCGGCCTGCCGGTCCGGACCTTGCCTCTCTGGTCATCTCTGACCACGCACCGGCCTGACGGCCCGGACCGTCCCTCTCTGGTCATCTCTGACCACCCACCGGTCTGACGGTCCGGACCGTCCCTCTCTGGTCATCTCTGACCACCCACCGGCCTGACGGTCCGGACCTTGCCTCTCTGGTCATCTCTGACCACGCACCGGCCTGACGGCCCGGACCGTCCCTCTCTGGTCATCTCTGACCACCCACCGGCCTGACGGTCCGGACGGTCACTCTCTGGTCATCTCTAACCACCCACCGGCCTGACGGTCCGGACCGTCCCTCTCTGGTCATCTCTAACCACCCACCGGCCTGACGGTCCGGACCGTCCCTCTCTAGTCATCTCTAACCACCCACCGGCCTGACGGTCCGGACCTTGCCTCTCTGGTCATCTCTGACCACGCACCGGCCTGACGGCCCGGACCGTCCCTCTCTGGTCATCTCTGACCACCCACCGGCCTGACGGTCCGGACGGTCACTCTCTGGTCATCTCTGACCACCCACCGGCCTGACGGTCCGGACCGTCCCTCCCTGGTCATCTCTGACCACCCACCGGCCTGACGGTCCGGACCGTCCCTCCCTGGTCATCTCTGACCACCCACCGGCCTGACGGTCCGGACGGTCCCTCTCTGGTCATCTCTGACCACCCACCGGCCTGACGGTCCGGACCTTGCCTCTCTGGTCATCTCTGACCACCCACCGGCCTGACGGTCCGGACCTTGCCTCTCTGGTCATCTCTGACCACGCACCGGCCTGACGGCCCGGACCGTCCCTCTCTGGTCATCTCTGACCACCCACCGGCCTGACGGTCCGGACGGTCACTCTCTGGTCATCTCTGACCACCCACCGGCCTGACGGTCCGGACCGTCCCTCCCTGGTCATCTCTGACCACCCACCGGCCTGACGGTCCGGACGGTCACTCTCTGGTCATATCTGACCACCCACCGGCCTGACGGTCCGGACCGTCCCTCCCTGGTCATCTCTAACCACCCACCGGCCTGACGGTCCGGACGGTCACTCTCTGGTCATATCTGACCACCCACCGGCCTGACGGTCCGGACCGTCCCTCCCTGGTCATCTCTGACCACCCACCGGCCTGACGGTCCGGACGGTCACTCTCTGGTCATCTCTGACCACCCACCGGCCTGACGGTCCGGACCGTCCCTCCCTGGTCATCTCTGACCACCCACCGGCCTGACGGTCCGGACCGTCCCTCTCTGGTCATCTCTGACCACCCACCGGCCTGACGGTCCGGACGGTCACTCTCTGGTCATCTCTGACCACCCTCGACGCCCTCTCGAATCGACTGGTGAGCATCGCTCGAGGGGCCGACTGTGTCCAAGGCTGCAGAGCGACGCTAATCTTAACTGATGTCTTTTATAGTTCAGTGGAATTGTCGCGTCTTTCATCGAAATGGGCTGAGATGAAGGCGTTTGTATAGCGTCTTAGTGTCGAGTCTTATTGCTGCCCAGGAGATCATGTATTCGCCCATCGATTCCTATAACTTCAATCTCCCAAATGTTTCACTGTATGGTTGTAGCGAAATTTGGAAACCAGATTGATGGGGTGGCACGGCGCTCTACATAGGCAACGATTTCACCCACATTCACATCCCATTAAATTCGCCTTGACAGGCCATTGTATGCACCATTCGTCTTGATGGAAGGAACATTGACGTTTGTTTCATCTATATTCCACCGCAACAGACACCACTGAGCTTTTACATTGTCCTCGCCATTCGGCTCAATTTCAGAGCACTTTATCAAAGCCCATAATCCCGTATGAACACAAGTGGTTATGTTATTGAACAGCTTTTAGACTCGCGTAACCCAGTCCTCAACGCAGACGAATTTGCACCTGTTCACCCATGCCATATTACGAACTCCATTGTACACTTTTCCATATGTTCCGCAGCATTAGCGAATTATTTCGATTTGACTGTTCATACTGATATATACGACAGTGATTAAGTTATCATATCAAATTAATTTCGACCCTGTCTAGTTCTGTAGACGCTACATCAAATTTCATTCTTCGTTGGGAACTTTTAGAGGCAAATTGAACACCGCTTCAGGATTTCACACACGTTTCATGTAATGAAGCTCATAAAATATTGAACAGGATATTCATGTACTTATCACTGTGCTTTTACGACTAGCATCTGAGGTAATTCCACTCACGAAGCCACATATCCCGTGCCGTAGTGATGTCCGGAGGAGGCACGAGTCATAGCTGTTCAATATATACCACTGTGTCATTGTGGTGTCTGGAGGTGGCAAGGGTCATAGGTGTTCGGAACATACCCCTGTGCCATGGTGGTGTCTGGAGGTGGCAAGGGTCATAGCTGTTCGGAACATTCTCCTGTGCCATGGTGGTGTCTGGAGGTGGCAAGGGTCATAGGTGTTCGGAACATTCTCCTGTGCATGGTGGTGTCTGAACATACCCCTGTGCCATGGTGGTGTCTGGAGGTGGCAAGGGTCATAGGTGTTCGGAACATACCCCTGTGCCATGGTGGTGTCTGGAGGTGGCAAGGGTCATAGCTGTTCGGAACATTCTCCTGTGCCATGGTGGTGTCTGGAGGTGGCAAGGGTCATAGCTGTTCGGAACATACCCCTGTGCCATGGTGGTGTCTGGAGGTGGCAAGGGTCATAGCTGTTCGAATGCGAGCTTAGGAGAAATACTTGCGAAACTCCAGCACCCAAAATGTATTCACCCGCAGCCGAGAGCGTGTACGAACACGTCGTATGGTACGTCGTATGGTGCGTCATATGGTGCTTCATATGGTACGTAGTATGGTATGTCGCATGGAACGTCGCATGTTACGTCTCATGTTACGTCGTATGGTACGTGGCATGGTACGTCGTATGGTGCGTCATATGGTGCGTCATATGGTGCGTCATATGGTACGTCGTATGGTGCGTCGCATGGTGCGCCATACGGTACGTCGTATGGTACGTCGCATGGTACGTCGCATGGTACGTCGTATGGTGCGTCGCATGGTGCGTCATATGGTACGTCGTATGGTACGTCGCATGGTACGTCGCATGGTACGTCGCATGGTACGTCGCATGGTACGTCGCATGGTACGTCGCATGGTACGTCGCATGGTACGTCGCATGGTACGTCGCATGGTACGCCGCATGGTACGTTGTATGGTACGTCGTATGGTACGTCGTAAGGTACGTCGTATGGTACGTCGACTGACTGTACGTCGTATGGTACGTCGTATAGTACATTGTATGGTACGTCGCATAGTACGTCGTATGGTACGTCGTATGGTGCGTCATATGGTACGTCGTATGGTACGTCGTATGGTACTTCGTATGGTACGTCGTATGGTACGTCGTATGATACGTCGCATGGTACGTCGTATGGTACGTCGTATCACTTTGGCTCACACTGGTTCTGCAAACTACCGCCACAACATTCCGAAACTTGCGCAACATACTTTTCAAACCTTCGAGGACTTTTCAATTCCAACAACATGGATAATTGCAGCGCTCCTTTTCAGCTGTCTGAGTTGCAGATGGTATTTCCTCCGCCGGTGTCACGTCGGTAAGGACAAACAAATTGCATTATTTGTTTTCATCACCTACCACATCACACCAATCATTTTATCCTACACACTTTGAATTCCCTGTAGACACGTGTCTTCTGAAACTGGGAAAGAAGTTATTATACCTCCAATTACAAGACGCGGAAAAAACACAGTGATCCAATAACTACCGACAAATTGGTCTGACAAGCTGCGTGGGAAAGCTCCTTTGGCGAATGATTGTCAAGAGAGTGACACGGTGTAATAAAACAAAAATGTATATATGAATGATCCCTCGTTCATTGCGGTTTTGCAGAGACCGCAGCACTCTTCACCACCTCGTTTGTCTCGAACTGATATTCGACTTGGCTTTCAGAAGCATAGTTATACCACCGCTGTGTTTTATCCATCCGCAAGATATATGGCACTAATTAGCATGCACTAATTTGAAAACCCCATCAGCTTTGTGCTAGAGGAAACTTATCGTATTGCCTTGTAGGCATTTCTAACTAATTCTCGCACCTCCAAAGTCAGATACCTCTTTACTGTCTCTGACGCATATTCAATGCAAACGGTTTGGCACGAGGGAGCTGTATATTAACGGTTGTGTTCAATATTATGCTAGATGACACTTTTAAGGACTTACCATCTGATGTCTGCTCCTTTTTTGCGAATGATCATGTAATTTGGTGCTCGGACCAAAATGTAGACCATTCTTTGGACCGACTCCAAGATGCGGCATTGGTCAACCATTGGTCGTGTTAACCATTGGCCCACGAAGTATGGTTTTAAATGTTCGGCGTCCAATTCAGCGGTGACGATCTTTCACAAGATGTTCTTCCATTCGCACTCCGGCACGCCATTTGCCCCGGTCACCATGCCATTCCTTTTGTGGAGTCTTTTCAATTTCTCAGCATTCTTTTTGATCACCGGCTTTCCATGCAGAATCACATGCAGCATGTCCACGCAAAATGCTTTCATATACCTCGTTTACATGAGCAGGTCAGCCGTAAATGGAAATTTCCGATCCGGTCGATTCGCAAAAGTTCCGACCGCGAGGCTCGTTTACAGCAGCAAGGCAGCCACCTAATTGGATTTTTGCGATTTGACGGCTGGCGCAATGTGGTGAAAAGTTCCGAATATTTGGCGCATTTTTTGCGCTTCTGATGCACCTGCTTCGAACAACGGCGTACACAGGCACAATGTATCATCAATGATCCACGTAGTTAGAGGTTGTTGGGAAGATATAATGGAAATCTGTAAATTCGAAGGATTCACGTAGCCGATGACACGTTATCGATGACAACATAGCCCTTTCTTCTTCGTGAATCAAATGGTGCATTGTTTCCAGGTCAGGCTATGTTCTATATAATTCCAGACTGTGTAATGGAGCATTGTTCCAGACGGCCTTGTTCCAGACTGTGCAATAGTCAAATAAACAGGGTAAATCAGGTTCACTACGCAATACAAGAAATAAATCAGCAAAGCCCAAACGCTATCACAAATCCGCAAGTTGAACACTCCGCCACATCGCAAAACTCACGGTTGGGGCACGCACTAATAACATGACGTCTCAGCGCCGCTTTCAGTTGTTACGTGTCTGATTTTTGTGTTTCATCACTAGGTTTGAAATTAGAATGAAAAACAAGACGTATATGTTTCATAATTACCATAAATTTACTCAAAACTTAGCAGAGAATAGCTTCAAGAAATATCATAACCCTTGCAGCCGTACCGTTATTTTTTATGATTGGCGCTCATCGCAAACTTCCACCTACCGAAGCGTATATTTGCGTTAAGCTTTTCGCATGCTTCGCTACGCAAAAGCCCGTTTACAAGAGCATTATTTTCGCAAGTTTTCCTAATCGCATCGTATTCGGAAGTTTTGCTGCTCATGTAAACGAGGTAATTGTCGAAATGTGTTCGGTTGCATCACTTCCACATCACTCGGAGCCGATCGTCGTAGCCGTTTACGATTATACACATCCATCGTATTGCCAATAATTGAGCACGGGTCGGTAGTTCATGCCGATGCACACCAGTCCACTTGGCGAACTTTAGATATCATCCCAAATAAGTTGATCCGTATTGCGCTGGGTGTCATGACTACTTCGCCACCAAATTGTCTACGAGCGGACGCCGGACTTCCTTACATAGCTCTTCGAAGAATGGAACTATTTATCGGGTATGCTGGAATAATTCGATTTGATCCCAGCCATCCTACACTTCCATCAATCCAGCTTTTGCACAATTTACATCGTGATTACCTGGGACGAGCGGAACGGCGAAATGGCCTCACCATAGCATGTCGGATCGGGCATTCTCCGAAAAACTCTCTCCTCCACGTATTACTCGGAATTATAGACCCCCATCCCCCACCCCACCCGCACTGGTGTTCATGACATTTTCATTGCAGACATGTCAGAAGTTTTACAAATTGATCGTCACGATCTAGGAACAACGTATTAGAAAAAAATATGTAAAGCTATATTGTGACGGTTCGACCATAGGCCATTGTCAAACCATGATTTATGGTCGAAACGCAACGATATAACTTTACGATTTTTCTTTACTTTAAGTCATTCATGGATCGTAGGAAGATCAATTTAGCTTTTAATATGTCTGCATTGATTTACCACCAGGAAATGCGGGTCTTTCTCAACTACGTATGTGAAAAGCATTTGCCATGTTTCATCGCATCACAGCTGCTGTACTTGCAGTACCTATTAGGCTTCTGGAGTTCCAGCTAACTTGCCACGACTGACTTTTTTCAGCAAGTTTGAAAGAGAGTAACGACAGCGAAGAGACGATACAGATATGAGCTACCGTCGACAGTTCCAGCTCAGAACCAGATCTCGAAATATAATTAGCAGGCGTGTGGACAACGGCAGCCTGAACTGGTAAGGGACAAGGACTGCCTGCATAGCATGTACAAGGAAGCCTTTTCAGGATTATTTTCCCAGCATCCGATACTTAAAGGCAAAGCGCAGTGACAAAGTAGACACAAAAATAGAGGCCAATGTAAGTTGATATGTTTGTACCAACCGGTATCGACTGATTAATATTAAAACTAGGTCAAATAGGGGGTGGTGAGTACCAGGGTGTGATTTGTTGTGTTATCGGCACGAAAGTGAGTTCGATAAGGCAGCTTATGATATATTTTATATAGAAATATCGCTGTGTTCACCGCGAATGAACAAGCTGCGCATCTACGGGTCCGTCGGAGATATCTGTCTTGCTATTTATCGAAACTTTACCCCAACATTGCGTGCATCACGAACTCGGTCTGACTATGCAATTACGATAATTGCAAAACTATTCGGCAACATGCCGATATATTGTTCAACTTCGGGATTGAGTTGGCTTAAAGTCCAATGAAAAGGTTTCGGCTGCAGGATATGTTCGGCGAAGATTACTACACTGATTTACATTTACCATCTACCATTTACACTGAAGATTACTTGCAGCGGAAAGCTTTTCGTTGCACATTAGGCTACGTCCATACAAAAGTTGAACAATATATTGACACGTTTCCGACCCGTCCCGTAATGTTCATGATAATGTCTACGCCAGCCACTCTTCAATTTGTACAAATGACTACACCATGTTTTCCTTAGACGAGATAGGCTTCATGCGTGATATCTTGAACCACACTCTTACTGGAGGAAGAGATTGTCAAGTTCAGTTGATTCCTGTTTGCTGCCACGATTGGATTACGAATTTAAGCTTCTCTCATCACTTTAATACCTTCATAGACTGTTGTTGCTTGACAACAATCACGCTATTTCGGCCCCTGTCCATGCAGAAATAATTATAATAGAAAGGTAGAAGGGGTATTACTAACCTGAACACATCAGCATCAATCGCTTGGTGTGCTCGTGTACGCACCAAGCAATGGAATGCACTCTGTAGTTCCATTCCCAAGTTTCCCGGTATAGAATGTTCCGTTTCTTAAGCATTGATCGTGATGAGCACGGTTCCAGTCTGATATTACTCCGGAACCCTCTTTATCGACAAGCCAGTCCGAAGCAGCACGTGCGGTTACTTACCTGCAACCTTTCCGGCTTCCACGGACCTAATACTGAGGTGAATGGTGACATCTCCTTTATGTTGTATTTTGGCAATGTGGTTGGTATCACATAGCATGACGTGACGCGAAAGTGAGCATCCTCAGAACGTTTCCTGTCCATGCCATCTCCTGCCAAGAACCGCTGATCCGTGTCGAAGTCTGTGATTGTGTATTAATACTCAGGCGCAGTGTACTCTGTCCTTCTACTACATGTCCTTGTACTCAGGGGCAGAACTTAAAATAATCATGGAGACTCTAGTAGTTTCAAGCATAATTTGATCCAGTGCAAGTCCATGTGCCTAATGGTTAAGGATGGAAATGCTCGGGGAAGAGAGGGGAGGGATTGGAAGGGGTTTCGAGACCCGAAATGAATAGACAGTTTCAGCCCTGCATGCACTGAAAAGCAGGCGAGACCTATGAAAGGTGTCAGAGACTATGGAAGCTAGCACGTGTCATCCGCTGGGGTGAGCTACGTTAGAAAAGCGTTAGGTCAAACCGGCTTATGTGGCATCCGGTGGTATCGAGCAAGTAAGAGAGAATAGTTGAGAGACGTCGGCAAACAAGGAAAGTGACGTAGAGGGCGAATACGCACATGACATTCAGAGAAGTATGCATACCGACATACATGACAGGTGATAATGCATTTGGAGAGTGGTCAGCATCACAGCCTCCGGACAGTCTCCGGACAGGCTCCGGACAGGCTCCGGACAGGCTCCGGACAGGCTCCGGACAGGCTCCGGACAGGCTCCGGACAGGCTCCGGACAGGCTCCGGACAGGCTCCGGACAGGCTCCGGACAGGCTCCGGACAGGCTCCGGACAGGCTCCGGACAGGCTCCGGACAGGCTCCGGACAGGCTCCGGACAGGCTCCGGACAGGCTCCGGACAGGCTCCGGACAGGCTCCGGACAGGCTCCGGACAGGCTCCGGACAGGCTCCGGACAGGCTCCGGACAGGCTCCGGACAGGCTCCGGACAGGCTCCGGACAGGCTCCGCCACCCGTGAACTGGAAGTGAAGCAGAGGCCCGGCGCCCAGGACAAGCCACAGGCACCCAAGCTTAACCTTGGGTGTGTAGGTGTAACACCCAGACATTGGGTATGGCTCATGGATGCAGCACATTGAAGCGCCTGACCTACAATCTCATAGTTTGACCTATGTTCACAAAAACATTGTTTTGACCTTGCAGTATTGCCATCTACGGGGTGCCGAATAATACCTTCCTAAATATATTCATCGGATGGAAATTAGCGTCAAATAATCTCCCATCGGGCAAGAAAGCAGCACATCCAAGCATGCCACCCTCAAGGTCACCATTTCACCTCAGGTCAATGAAGACTTTAACATTACACCCTATGAGGAAATCACGGGTTAGCGAATAACATTTTGCGGAATGCATTTATCGGATGGATATTAGCGCCCATATTAATAATCGCCCACCGAGCAAGGAAGCAGCACATCCGAGCATCTGACCTTCAAGGTCAGCGTTTGACCTCAGGTCAGGTTTGATGAAATTCAGAAAATGAAAGTGGTCCACTGTGGTACCGTATGTGGGCCAAAAGAAGCATTGAATGTAGACCAGCTGAACACTGACGCATGCACTATCAATACAAGAAGCAGCACACTGCGTGGCCTGACTTCTATCGATGACGCATTTCATCAGGTAGCACTAGCATACCATTCAGCAACGGATTCCGAAACGCATTCACCAATATCCTCCGATTCGTCCGAAAATTTGACACAACCTTCTCGAGCATTCCCATACATGGACCACGAAACGACTTTTTGCTACGACGAACCATTTCGCCTTCAGAGGCGAAAAGGTCAGCGAGGTAAAATCTGGGGTACCGCATAATTTGCCCAATAATTCACTTATTGGAATGATTCAAACGCTTGTGCCAGCACTATCACGGTGGCATGCAGCATACCAAGTTACCTGGTAGCTCGAGGTCACCATTTGACCTCAGGTCAACGAAGACTTTAACATTACACCCTATGGGAAAATCACGGGGTACCAAATAACATTTTCCTGAATACATTTATTGGATGGATATTAGCGTCCAATAATCGCTCATCGAGCATGGAAGCAGCACATCCGAGCATATGACCTGCAAGGTCAGCGTTTGACCTCAGGTCAGGTTTGATGAAATTCAAAAATGAAAGTGGTCCACTGGGGTACCGTATGTGGGCCAAACGAAGAATTTAATGTAGATTATCTCAACCCTGACGCATGCGCTATCAATACAAAGAGCAGCACACTGCGTGACCTGACCTCTATCGAAGGCACATTTCATCAGGTAGCATTAGCATCCCATTCAGCAACGCATGTTTCTGAATGCGTTGCTGAATGGGATGCTAGTGCTACCTGATGAAATGAGTCATCGATAGAGGTCAGGTCAAGCAGTGTGCTGCTTCGTGTATGGATAGTGCATGTATCAGTGTTGAGATAGTCTACATTCAATTCTTCGTTTGGCCCGCATACGGTACCCCAGTGGACCACTTTCATTTTCTGAATTTCATCAAACCTGAACTGAGGTAAAACGCTGACCTTGAATGTCACATGCTCGGATGTGCTGCTTCCTTGCTCGATGGGCGATTATTCGTCGCTAATATCCATCCGATAAATGTATTCAGGAAAATGTTATTTGATACCCCATGATTTTCCCATAGGGTGTAATGTTAAAGTCTTTGTTGAAATTACGTCAAATGGTGACCTTGACGGCGACATGCTTGGATGTGTTGCTTTCTTGCCCGATGGGAGATTATTTAGCGCTAATCTCCATCCGATGAATGTTTTTAGGAACGTATTATTCGGTACCCCGTAGATAGCAATAGTGCAAGGTCAAGACAGTATTTTGTGAACATAGGTCAAACTATGAGATTGTAGGTCAGTCGCTTCAATGTGCTGCATCCATGAGCCATACCCAATGCCTGGGTGTTTTTTTTTCGTAGTGCCAAGTAACATTTTGCGGAAATTATCGAGTACACAAGAATTTGGTATATTCGCTATTTGCTTTTCATACATGATTCCAGAATTTGATATAGTCGTGACTATATCAGAGGCGGCTCCAGAAGCAAATGTTGGGAGGCACTTCTGACGGATTTGTTGGAAAACTTATGAACAGGACATGCATCTGAATAGCTCCATTGCTTTACCGTCCAGGTTATTATAATTTTAATTCAACTGCTCATTTTGCCTTGCATGCGTACGGAAATGCCTATTTTGATCCAAATCATGTCAGAGTAGGAAATATTGCAATACGTGACCGGCTTTCTCCAAGTGGTATCCTTTGCGTTGTCGCGGGAAAGTTTGGATGGTGGAGCAGAACAATCGGTAATAATGCATCACAAGCAGTGGCGGAGCCAGAAATGTTTCCAAAGGCAGATCCAGGAGATGACGAAAAGTATTCAGGCCATATCTAAATACGCTCAATGAATTTGTCAGCCAAAGACGAAAGGAATTTCAGAGGAACCGGAGCCCTTTGAGACAAAAAGGTGCACTTCAGTACGCTCGAGGGCCCCCTCCCCCACCGGTTTGGTCGACGAATTTGTCCGCCGAATGGAAAAATCGAACTTAGGTTCTCCGAGGAAAATATTGTCCCACATGAAACGCTATGGATCCGCCCCTGGTCAGAGTCCAGCCTAGTATGACTTTCAGGTAACGCCTCAGATCAATAAGCTCTCTGTAAGCATTGCTGCAATGTAAGAATGGGAAAATAATGGGTATTTGTGGCACTGGCTGCGAAGAAGTGCTAGCAATCGACACCAAATAATATCCCCCGCTTTGATGTCCTGGCTGCTCCGGTCACCGTTCTCTACATACCTGTAGGGACCGCAAGCGGTGCACCATTACACCATTGCACCATTACAGAGTAAGTTACACCCAACCATGCACCATTGTATCGATGTAAAGCACGGACACAGCCCACATGGCTGTGATTACTTTTTATCCCGTGTTTTGCCTCCTAACTTCGGCATTGCAAAAACATTGACAGTTTGACATGTCATTATGTAGATCAGATGGGTAGAATTCGCTTCAGCTGTTCTGTTTTAAAATCGGCCCAATAGATGCTGAGAGGCTTGGGGCAGAATCCCCTCCCCAAATGTACAGATTCAGGCCTGACCGAGCACCACCGAAATAGAGTCAATATCAATGCAGTTAATCGGAATTAATATTGCGACATCTTCCGTTTGGCGAATTTGCCGCAAATGCATCCTTAGCTGTCACCGCCAAATCAAATTTGAAGCCGTGAAAAGCTCGTGAATCGAATAAGCTGGTCGTGAGTGTTGCGAAACAGCACTACACTCGTCACTGGAAATGATAGCTGTGGGAGGTAATGCAATATGCCATAGGAATATACTCTTCCAAGAGATGAGGCGGTCAGGCGTGTCAAATGAAATGGGCAATACGCTCTCGCGCTAGTAAGTCGGTAGCTCGCATGTAGGTGCCCTCACCCGGTCCCCGCTCGGTCCTCACCTTGCCCCGTCTGGGCCCCACCGGCCTTCGCCCGTCATTTACCCGGCCACCGCCCGGCCCTCGCCCGGCCCTCGACTGTCCCTAGCCTGGCACTCACCCGGCCCTCGCCTGGCCCTAGCCTGACCCTAGCCTGGCCCTCGCCCGGCCTTCGCCCGGCCCTCGCCCGGCCCTCACCCGGCCCTCGCCCGGCCCCTGCCCGGCCCTCACCCGGCCCTCGCCCGGCCCTAGCTCGGTCCTTGCCTGATCCTCGCCCGGCCCTAGCTCGGTCCTCGCCTGATCCTCCGCCCGGCCCTAGCTCGGTCCTCGCCTGATCCTCGCCCAGCCCTAGCTCGGTCCTTGCCTGGTCCTCGCCCGGCCCCCACCCAGCCCTAGTCCTGGCTCCACAGACGTAAACTCGTTACTGCTGCTTATGATGAGATACCTCCGGCCATCTACTTGGATGAACACCATCAGCAGCTGTACCAACAATTATGGCGGTGCATTCATAATTAATGAAGTAATAATACAGGCTGTCCACAAGGCCACACAGAAAACGGCTTGTCAGTCTAATTAGGTGCTATACCGTGAGGGAGTCGTCATGCTGCCAACAGCATTTGTTTGACAACGGGTGGCTCGTGGTACAAGCCTGACCATAGCGAAACCCTATGCGAACAAATCGCTACAGCAAGCGAAAATATGTCAAATTTATCGTCTCCCTTGAATTCAATGAGCCATGGAGTGAGTTTTCACGGACTGCTTTGGCTAAGTAAATAACCTTCGCGGCATGAAACAACCGGCATCATAACATCAGGCTTTTGTTGGCTGGAGCTCGGCTGCATCCCCGGACATCAGCTGCCAAAAACCGATTTGCTCGATACAGTCAATAGTCGGTTAGCTCAAATAGTTTCTGCTCTTACAGTCGCTTAGGTCTCAAGTGCAGCACAACTATCTGGGGGAGGGGCGTTTTCCTCTTCGTATCTCGAAAAGTAATAGACACGGCTAAATGACACCTACACCAATTGATAGCCATATCAAAATTGAGCTGAATGCCATAAAAAGTTTGATCCTAAGGTCAAAGGTACGTTTAGAGGTCGGCGACCGATGGCGTTTCCAAACAAAACGAAGCGTGTTAGCGAGACGAAAAAGCAATGGGCGTTTGGGGTGGGACGAGATCTCGCGACTGACACCCAATGTTGTGTCTGGGTTTGATCGGTGACCCCTTAACGACCCGGTCAGGCTAAAGTGATTTTTTCGCAACATGAGACTTTTCACAATTTCATCAGAAACGCTTCTTAAACTGCACTCGGTATATACTTATAATTATTATCAGGGTGTTCGTCGATGCTTTGTGGATGCAATGATATATACCAAGCTCCATTTAAGGCATAGGCCACGGGTCAGGTCAGGCCAAAGGCCGACCCTGCATTTAAACACGTGATATAATGCTGGCCAAAACCATTGCTTCCATCCACCCAGGTTGAAAATGGACGGCAAAATCTGATTAAGAACTTAACACGCGCCCTGGAGGGCCTCTGAAAATTACGCGCACTGGAGGGGGGCGGATTCTGCCCCACCCCCCCCTACCACCACCACCACCACCCCGCAAGATCTCGGCTCCTATTAAAGCAGGAGTAACAAAATTTTCAGGGTAGATGGGTAAGATAGCGATCTCTATTGTGTGTAAATTGCATCACCTTAGATCAATATCTTCAAGGTTAAATGAGGTCACATATGTCAAAATTGTCTTGTTTTGCGTGGTTTGGCTTGTCATTGTTATGGATCACTGTGATTGTGTTTAAATGCTCCAAAATGGGCATCAATTATGTTTTGGACATTACCAATGATGCAATACAGATGCTAGATCCGGAATTTGACCTCAGGTCACCTATATAGCAGCACTTTATCAGGTCAGTTACCTGTTCCAGTTACCGGAACCGGGTCGCCCGCCCGACTGCTCCGTCGGGCGGCTCGGCACAATCGGCTTCGCGAAGAAAGGAGTGAAGTACATGAATATAGTATGGAAATGCTTAGGTACACAATAACAAACAGTAGTATTTAGGATGTGTAGGGAGTAACATGCAAAGTGACATCAATCGCATGACAGTCATTTGCATTTATGACAACATTCCAGTTGGCCAAGTTTGGTTCCATTAACCTGTCATGATCTTGACCTGACTTGACCTCGGTGACCTAGCATGACCTTGAAACTATATAGCATAACAATATACATGAAACAATTCGCTAGTGTTGCCAAGAACACTTCTCCTTTGCCAATATACGGGAAGTGCGTCAGCGCCGATTTTTGTGGTCTGGCGCTACGAAATGTTTTGACTTTAACCGCCTCGAACCCGAGAAAAAAAAATCAGGCGATTTCCATTTTTCTTGCTTTAAACGACGCGCCGGTCATGTCTAAGTACGCAAAAAATGGTGTAAGTACGACTGGTAAAATCTGGAGTTATTTACGAAAAACCTAAGGGGTGGGTGGATTCCCCCCCCCCCCCTCCAGTGCGCGTGTTAAAATAACCTTAAATAGATATCACGCCAGGCTAAAACAAAAGTTATCCGAGGTCAGCATATGTCCAATGACTGAATGACCTTGGAATGGTGCAGGAACAATGTCTGAATATCAATCCCCTCATCTATCGTCCCAAACGGCACGAAGCGTGTCGCTTTGGATCACAATGTCATGTCAAGATGCGATAACCCGCCATTTCGCTCAATAATGGTCTGAGGTGTTCCCTTGCATGACGCCATAGCTCCGTAACCGGACATGAGCGAACAAAAATGTAAAAAGCTCCAAAAATACGCCCCAGAGGGCACTTAAAATTCCACTGGGTTCCTTTGAGCGGTTCGGAAACTAACCCGTCCCCTCGAATGGGGGGGGCTTAAACCTCCAGAAAATGTTTGTTCATTGGCCCTCCTAATCTACTTTTTGTGTGGGGGAGGTGGTTGACATGGACTTTTACGGTTATTGGCTTAATCCTATTGTGGGAGGGCTCGGATCGACTGCAAAGTGGTTGGGGGGGAGGGACATGTATTTGTGCTCAAAGGTGTCATTTTGTTTTTCTTGTTGAAATTTTGATGAAGTTTGTCGAACAACTTCAGCATGGATGAAATGATGTCAGGTGCACGTGAGTTGTGCGGGCGTGTTGAGATATTTACGTGAAAATGACCAAGATAGAAGAACAATTTCTCCCTACTGACATACTCTATCGCACATTTTAGCTCTCGGTATTCTATCTCCTACCCGTCCTCAAAAGCACGCATGCGGCGAAAAGTTTTTGTCTAGAAAGGTCCCAGGGCACACATCGCAACAGCAACAGAAAAGCCATTACCACAAAGCGACGCAGTCGCCACACTTCTTCGACGCGCACCGCAACATTGTTATATGTCTCATGTTGCCACACGTGACAGTTGGAATGCCTGGCGCGGCCGGGAGAGGGCTCCTGTAGGCGAGCCCCCCCCCCGCACTGGTGCAGCGGCGTATTGATTATCCCATCAGACGCCTGACCGTATCATCTCTTGGCAGACTATTTCCATTGCATATTGCGTTCCGACACAAATTCGTCCAACGGAAGGTGCAATATTAGTTTCGATTAGCTATTTTGATATTAACCTTATTGCGGTAGGGCTCGGTCAGACCTAAATCTGTACAATGGAGCGGGCGGATTCCGCCACTAACGTCTCGGCATATATTGGGCCGATTTCAAAACTGAACAACTGAAGCGAATTATATCCGTCTGATCTACATCTTAGCGTGTCAAATTGCTTCTTTTTTGCAATGCCGAAGTCCGGAGGGAAAATATGGGAGAAAAGTAATCACAATCATTTGAGCTGTGTTCGTGTTCTACATCGATACAATTGTGCATGGCTGGTTCGAATTTACTCATAGTGGTCCAAAACGCCACTTGATGTACCTACACGTATTGATGGGACAGTCAACGGCGCAGCCAGGAAGCTAAATTGGAGGACATCATTTGTTGTTGATTGATAGCACTTCTTCGCAGCCAGTGTGCCACAAAAACCTATTGCTTTCTCACTTTTGCATTATGTTAGTGCTTACAGAGAGAGAGAGAGCTCATTGACCCGAGGTGTTTCCTGGAAATCCTACTGGGTGGGACCCTGACCATGAACGGATCCATGAATCGTCATGTGAGATTATAATTTCCTCGAAGGACCCAGTTCGATGTTTCTATTCGGCGGGAAATTTCGTTGACCGAACCGATGGGGGAGGGGGCCCTCGAGCATACTGAAGTGCACCTTTTCCTCTCATAAGGCGCAGAACATGCTGAAAAGGCGACTTTGGCTGAAAAATACGTTGAGCTTATGTATGTATGTCCTGAATACTTATCGTCTTCTCCTGGGTCCGTCATTGGGATCATTTCTGGCTCCGCCACTGCTTGTGATGCATTATTGCCGCTTGTCCCGCTACACCCTCGAAACTTCCCAATGGCAACGTGAATGATACCACTTTGAGAAAACCGGTAACTTATTGCAATTTTTTTCCCCTGGTTCCGCCTCTGACATGATTAGGCTGAAAATAGCATTTCCGTAGGTAATCAAGGTAAGTGTATTTGAATTCCAAATTATAATAAACTGAACAGCGAAACAATGAAAGCATTCAGACCATGTCCTGTTCCTAAGTTTTCTTTTTATAATCTGTGAGATCCCTCCTACCATTTGCTCCTGGAGTCCCTCCCGATATAGTCACGAAATTAAAATTTGGGGACCACGCATAGAAAAGAAGGCTACGAAAATCCACCGAGTTTTCACGCTCATATCAGAAAGGGCAATGGAACAGCAGGCGAAAGACCACAAGCGGGTGGAGATCCGCCCCCCCCCCCCCACCTCTCTACCGGAATAGGGTGAAATGAACTGACCTAAACATTGCACTTCCGAGAAATGGAAATTCTTCGCGGAGGAATTGTGAGACAAATGCAGGAGGAAGCAGACTGCCTGGACGGGAGAAACAGAATGCATAGCCGGGGGAAGCAGACTGCATAGGCGGAGAACAGACTATATAGGTGGGGAGCAGACTACATAGGCGGGGGAGCAGACTGCATGGGCGAGAAGCAGACTGCATAGGCGGGGGGACTGTCTGCATAGACGGGGGAGCAGACTGCATAGGCGGGGGAGCAGACTGCATAGGCGGGGAGCAGACTGCATAGGCGGGGAGCAGACTGCACAGGCGGGGAGCAGACTACATAGGTGGGGGAGCAGACTGCATAGGTGGGGGAGCAGACTGCATAGGAGGGGGACAGTCTGCATAGGTGAGGGAGCAGACTGCATAGGAGGGGGAGCGGGCTGCATAGGCGGGGAGCAGACAGCATAGGAGGGGGAGCGGGCTGCATAGACGGGGGAGCAGACAGCATAGGCGGGGGAGCAGACAGTATAGGCGGGGGAGCAGACAGCATAGGCGGGGGAGCAGACAGCATAGGCGGGGGAGCGGGCTGCATAGGCGGGGGAGCAGACAGCATAGGCGGGGGAGCAGACAGCATAGGCGGGGGAGCAGACAGCATAGGCGGGGGAGCAGACAGCATAGGCGGGGGAGCAGACAGCATAGGCGGGGGAGCAGACAGCATAGGAGGGGAGCGGGCTGCATAGGCGGGGGAGCAGACAGCATAGGCGGGGAGCAGACAGCATAGGCGGGGGAGCAGACTGCATAGGCGGGGAGCAGACAGCATAGGCGGGGGAGCAGGCTGCATAGGCGGGGGAGCAGACTGCATAGGTGAGGGAGCAGACAGCATAGGCGGGGGAGCAGACAGCATAGGCGGGGGAGCAGACAGCATAGGCGGGGAGCAGACAGCATAGGCGGGGGAGCAGACAGCATAGGCGGGGGAGCGGGCTGCATAGGCGGGGGAGCAGACAGCATAGGCGGGGGAGCAGACAGCATAGGCGGGGGAGCAGACTGCATAGGCGGGGGAGCAGACAGCATAGGCGGGGGAGCGGGCTGCATAGGCGGGGGAGCAGACAGCATAGGCGGGGGAGCAGACAGCATAGGCGGGGGAGCAGACTACATAGGCGGGGAGCAGACAACATAGGCGGGGGAGCAGACAGCATAGGCGGGTTGCGGCGCCAGCCGGTTGTCGCTGGAGTCGCAACCCGTCGGATTAGACAGGAGCTGATTTCCATGCAAAAAGAGTTAATTTTTAATATATTTGGAGCACAAAGTACGTCGGATATTTGCGCAGCCTGACCGAAGACTTCAAACCCAACCCGAAAAAAATATTGGTCCTTGTTAAAATGCATCTCTAAAACATCGGGTGTATCACCTTTGCTTATGATGGGAATGTAGACACCATTTCTGACAACAGCAAACCCGCAACTGCTTTGAATGACGATTGTGTTGAAAAATTTGCAGATCCGGCAGTCAAACAGCACTCGATTGCACCAGTGTACCCTCTGGATCCTCCTTCACGGCTATGCATTTCAGGAGCAGCAGTGGCCGCAGCCTTACAGTCCGTCAGCCTTCACAAGGCGTGTGGACCAGACAGTGTGAGCGCGCCTATAATCCGTGAGTGTGCGGTGGAACTCACTCGTACCCAAATATTCAGCTTTCTGTAGGTTCAGGGATATTTATAAACCGTTGGAAAGAAGCAACTATCATTCACATATACAAAAGGGCGACAAAAAAAAGATCAAATACTATCGATCGGTTTCTTTGTTATCTTTACTCGAAAAAGCGCAAGAGAAGTTTATAGTGTGATTTTTTCAACAAGAGACTCCTGTATTATGTGCCCAGCAGCACGGCTTAATATCAAGACGGTCATGCTGCACACACTTAGCCGCTTATCTTTCTTCTGCGTGGGGGACGATGTCGGACGGATACAAGATGGACTCAATTTGCACATATTATTCAACCGTTTTTCAAAGTCTAAAATACACCGAGCCCATCCGAAGGCTAAAACAATCCTACCTTTACGACCTTGCTCTCAAATGGTTCGTCTCCTATCTGCCTGGGAGGACGCAGGGAGTCATCGTGAACGGCAAGACCTCCAGCTGGAGACCAGAAGTTTCCGGAATCCAGGAAGGATCCTTGCTGGCTCCTCTTCTCTTTCCCATGTTTAGAAACAATTTGCCCCAAAAATCATCAAAAATCTCGGAGTGTCTTCTTGGTGGAGATCTACTATGGATCTACTATGCTACCATATTGGGCTTCCAAACTCTAAATAAAAAATACCTTTATAATTGTAAGATTCTTTTATCTGAAACAATGTTTTTAGTTCGACAGAAGTTACCGCATTTTGCTTTAAGTTATTTCTGTTGGTTATCGGGGCCAAACGACACCATGCCCCTCACCCTTTATGCGCTTCGGGGGGCTATGGCCGGAATCTCCCCCCCCCCCCACCCCTTGGAACCGTCAGTGCCTGTGACAACATGTATTTCAGCATGTGACAGCCTGGTGGTGTCTGATATTTTGTAGGTGACAGGCTAGACACATTTTTCACATCTGCGTCTAACTTGCTTTTCACCCCCGCCCTTACGAACATCCATGGACCCTTACGAACTTCTACAGGCGCTTACGAATGACTATGGGCGCTTACTAACGACTTCGGGCGCTTACAAACGGGTACAGGTCCTTGCGGATGTGTGCAGGCCCTTACGATAGTCTACGAGCCCTCCCGATAATCTACGAGCCCTAATAAATGTTTACTAACCCCTTCCAGAATACTGAGTCGCCTTCTTTTCCGAGGAAGTTTTAACATACTGCAGCTAGATGCATACTTAGGCGGTCTGCATTCTTGTTCTATAAGTGTCATGCTTACGTGCAATTTAAGTAGGTAGGGGATCCGATGATCCGGGGCTCCAATAAGCATTAATGCAGCTCTATTTTTTTCGGGGATAAACTGACCTTTTTCGAAATAAAGTGCACGACATCCGGGAACTTATGGTGGGGGCAGACCGGGACACCTTCGCACAATCCGCCCCTTCCTTGGACAATTCTTGGCTACGTCCCTGTCCTGGCTACAGTTTAAAGTTGATCACTCTTGCTGTATGATTTGTATCGATCTAATTAATTGCTGCAAAATTAGCCAGGGGAGGACAAAGGAAATATTTCGGCACTTCCGTCGCTCTGTAAATGTTGGGTCATACCCAAGGCAGTGTTAATTGCAATCACTATCAACTAATAATAACTTCCATTGATCATGATACTCTCCATAGCACTGTCCTGCTACTTGCAAAAATTGGTCTGATAAATCTACTACATGACCCTACTCTATGTACATGTTATATATATATATATATATATATATATATATATATATATATGTATGTTTATATATGTATATATATGTATATATATATATATGCATATATATATACTTATATATACTTATATATATGTAAGTATATATATAGGCCTGCCCTGATAGGACGGTCGCGCCTCTATAATTGTCCAGCTGCTCTGGTGAAACATCCCTCCAGCATGAGGTGAACAGCGTGATCCCGCTGACCTTCCGCCTGCCTCGAATGCATTATTCACTCGCAAGCCACGAAAGGCGATTAGCGGGTCAGTCTGGCACTCACACTGCATAAGTGTTTCGTGGTCGTGCTACTAAATACGCGAGGCTGTGGGTAAGAGGCCACGGAGGCCCCATGGCTCTGAGGTGGCCGCTACTACGGGTACTCGGCCGTACGGCACTGGTCCGGTATACCGGAGACTGCTGTTCTCTGATTAGCTGATGCACCTGGCAGTATGAGGCTGGTTACAATTGGTTCAGAGGCGCATGCAAAAAACTCCTCTACCATATAGTACAAAGATGGCCGACTTCGGTTTTTCTTGATTGATTGTGTCTCGCAATTAAGCAAGCTATTTTTGAGCGTGAGGTAGCGATTGAGACCTATGAGGTTCATACCGGCACATAATTATGCAACACACAGACATGTAATTTTGAATAAATAGCCATTTAAACTGGACGCTCATCATATGGTACAGTCGATCACCGAATTATGCTTCAGTATACCTTTTCTATGGCTGGTCACTAGGAACGTAGGCTGTGCCGCTTAACAGCAATTATTGGTAGGCTGCACCGCTTCACAGTTAGGCGTTACGTGACAGTCTACCAGGTTGACCACGGGTCAGTGTCCCAACTACAGGAATTCGCTTGTGCGGTCGTCACATGACCATTACACCGCAGCCATGAAGTGAGAGAGACTGGTCTACGCTGTGATCAGAGGTCGACAGGAGTCCGGTGGTAGCCTTGCATGCCTCAGTCAGCCAAACAACAGTGGCAGGTCAGTGAGCAACCTTCCACTGGACTCCTGTCGACAAGCGACAATTGATGGCTATGGATTTCAGACTTCGGCAACACAGAATGGGCTGGAAAGGCTGGAATGAGCTTGGTTGCGAAGGATGTAGCGAAAAGGGAGGGGAGGTTTATGATGTCAATGAAGTATCTTGCGATAAAATAATGATATAATTTTCAACTTTTACACTTTTTAGAACTTCAGTTCAATTATTGCGGGTGTGGCTTTATGGACAAGGATCCAATTGCTAAGCAGAGCTTGTTGAGTAAACCCTGGCCGCACAACCCGATCCATAAATTCCAGTTATACAGTAGAGATCTGGACGAACGTTTAGCCAACACGGCCACCTCGGTAGCTCATCCCGGCTTTACCTGGCCAATTGCCAACTGACCTTGCCAGCCCGGGGACTAAATGCGAGCGCGCGAAGTGACTCGAACCCTGTCTTGCCAGGACAGGGAGACCAGTTCAGGCCAGCGCCCAAGCCAACTGAGCTACCGGGACGGAAAATCCCGGGCGGCACCTACTTGCTTAATTCAGATTGATTGATACATCGATTATTTGCTTGATTAAATTATACATGCTTCATTGAGGAACCCAAGTTGTTGGGTGTATATCATATGTTGTATGCTATATATTGCTATATTTATTGCATATATTGTGTACTGCATAGCAAGCAAAATATTCAGATTGCTTTGCGGTTCCAAGTTTTCTTCAAGCGCATACTATGCAACTATTTACGATCAGCAGTCTTTGGTTTATATTGCTTCAGCACGAAATGTAACCGGGCCATCCGTCTTTCTTGGTGTGCAACCGCTTTTAATTATTTCAAGACGCAGCGCATTTAATATCATATTTGTATGTTGGATTGCAGCATGGGGAGCATAAAAACGGCCCATGGGGCCAGTGAAATACACTTTCCAGGACCACGGACATTCTATAATTATCTGCCCACACAACGTCCAGCGGGCAAAGTCCAGTGCTACCGGTATTACGGAAACTTATCTTGTGCCAGAGCTGAACCGACTCCATTACCGTACTTTTGAGATTTAGAAATGTCGGGAACAGTGACCAACTAATTTGCACCAACAGGGGTCGTTTACCAAATCAAATGGCATGGATACATCAACAGTGTGTGTGTGTGTGTGTGTGTGTGTGTGTGTGTGTGTGTGTGTATGTGTGTGTGTGTGTGTGTGTGTGTGTGTGTGTGTGTGTGTGTGTGTGTGTGTGTTTGTGTGTGTGTGTGTGTGTATGTGTGTGTGTGTGTGAGTGTGTGTTAAACCACTTCCTATGGTTTTGCATCCTACCCAGTTTCGTCTCCTGGTAAAATTATTGTCGGTATTGCAATGCATTACACCACGACAGTAGTGTAATGCATTTTTATCCTGCACCAACATCAATTTCTAAGAAAAGGTCAATGCATTGCACTTGTAAATGTATTGAGTCCCGGTCGACACAGAACAGCCAACGAATATCCTGGCGTTGTGTGCTGGTTCACACATCGATGGAGGGAAGCATCGAATAGCTGGATGTCACACGACGAGAAGAAGAACATATTGGTTAACATGCAAGGCAATAGCGAATGTTATTTTCTGCATGTAACAATGTAACAATGAATGTAGGATGGTCGTTATCTGTGGTATTGCATGCAAGACTCAAATGTAACTCGATAAATATTCAACGATTCGATGATGCGCCTTTCTCGAGAGGAAATCGGCGATCAAAGCAGATATTCAGCTGGTAATCTTGACGGAGCGGGCTCAGAAGGTTGTGACCTGACAGTCCATTTTGTTGTTTGATTTGCCTTTCAGAAAGGTGTCACACCGAAACGTTGGATGCTTATAAAGTAACTTTGGAGATGAAGTGTAGCGTTACGTATAACTGCACATATCCAAAGTATATCGCTGCTCAACAATATTACAATAGCATGACGATGAATCAGTGGACCATCACTGAAGCACAGTACGGTTTTTCGAACATGGAAACCGACACCGCTGAAAATGTTCATCGTTGTTGTAAACGAGTGTTGTGAAAGGACATACCGATTATGGATTAATTCTGCTGAAACATAAGAAGACGTGATGAAAAGCAATTCGATCCCGAAAATGTCAGGCTGTTTTATAATGAGCAGTTTTCAATCACACACTATTCACATTCATAGAAACAAGTTGAGTAATGATACAGTAGCATCACACATTTTTCATAACGAAGTTGTGCCCTATCAATAGAAACTCAGGCAGTCCATGCCAGCTTTATATACTACTAAACGGTGCTCGGAAAGGAATTTTGATCTCGAGTTCTGAAGAAGAAAATAAACTCCACACGGGACCGCAGGTCGAGTGCAAAGTATTTTCTTGGAACGGAACGGCAAAATTTCATATCCAGCACAAGTCTAATAACGTGCTTCCCATACCATCGTCCCCTTAACTTCAATGAATGGATTGCATAAGCGACCTAACACTGCACTGCTGTGGCTCTTAATTACATTTATATAATTACATTTATACATTTATATATATATATATATATATATATATATATATATATATATATATCTATATATATATATATATATATCTCTCTCTCTCTCTCTCTCTCTCTCTCTCTCTCTCTCTCTCTCTCTCTCTCTCTCTCTCTCTCTCTCTCTCTCTCTCTCGCTATCTCTCTCCAATTGTCATTGCACTCAGGCACTGTATAAGATGAAGGTCACTGTACGGAACGATTAACACTCACCCTGCTATTAAGACATACTATTAAACCACGGTTTTGTAAAAGCACCGGGCCGAATATGAACCTTAGTTTCTGCCGAGGGATAAGATATCTTTAACCACGAATGAGCGGAATTGTTAGTTTAAACCATGTGCAGTTGGAGAGTGGCTCACATAAAATTTGCCATCCCACGATGGGTTGAAGTATTTTACTCCATGCCAGCTTTCACGTGCATATTGTTTTTATTTCGGTTGAACCACTACTGCAGTAGTGGGAAATGAATAGCAAATGGAGTGTCTCTGCGGCCCATTGCACTCAGGCACTGCATAATACCGTGCGATTAACACATACTGCTAAAACAGGGCTTTGCAACCTTATGCGACCCAAGAATAATTGTACTTTCCGGTTTTTGGATAAATCAGTTTTATACCATCCAAGAAAGCAGACATACACTTTTACTTGAGTGCTATGACCGTTCAGTTATGCAAGTTAACAAAAAGCATGACGTTGCCATTCTGTTCACACAGGTGCAAAGTTCATCCCAGTCAGCTGGGCTTTTTATTCCAATTTTGTATTTTATTACGAAGTGGGTGGGTACGAAGCGGCAAGTACACCACCCGCGGTATAACAATCCCTTAGCCCACTTCTCTTCGACGGATGATTTACATGCATTTTTATTCTCGCTCGTGGTGTACTTCATTTACCTGGTGACCTAAAATAACACACTTAAACCCTGAAAATTCACATAATGCACCTCACCTACAACTAATTTTGCTATGGGGAAGCTCAGCTAGGATGTGCAAACGTATACAATATATATATATATGATATGTATATAAATATATATATATATATATATATATATATGTATATGTATATAAATGTATATATATATATATATATATATATATATATATATATATATATATATATATATATATATATATATATATATATATATATATATATATATATATATATATATATATATATATATATATATATATATATATATATATATATATATATATATATATATATATATTTATATATGTATATATAATCACCTGAGCAGTAATACAATTTGGATACGTGCAGAATTGTGGTTCTATGCAGTGTTACATTTGACCTCCAAATGTTACTTTATAAGTGCCCAGCGTTTCGGTCTGGCATCTGTCTGAAAGGCAAATAAAACCTCAAAGTAGGCAGTCAGGTCACCGAATCCTAGCAGCCCGCTGACTCATGATTATGAACTGAATATCTACTTTGATCGCCTATTTGCTGTTGAGAAAGGTGCATCATCGAATTATTGCACATTTATCAAGTTACATTTCAGTCTTACATGTAATACCACATATAACGGCCATCCTACATTGATTGTTACATTACTACACGCAGAAAATAACATTCGCTATTGCCTTGCTTGTTAACGAATATTTCTTCTACTCGTATGACATCCAGCTAATTCGATGCCTCACTCCATCGAGGTGCGATTTATATTCCAGCGCCTAGATGTTCGTTCATAGTTCTGTGTCAGCCTTAACTCAATGCATTGATAAGTGCAATTTATGGACCTATTCCTTGTAACTGATGTTGGTGCAGGATATAAAAGCATTACACCACTGCAGTGGTGTAATGCAGTGCACTGCCGGCAACACGTGCCTTGTATTAAGAGACGAAAGCGGGTAGCACACAAAAGCATAGGAAGTGGTTCAATACATACCTGCACATACACCTACACACACACACACACACACGCCCCCCCCCCACACACACACACACACTCCCACCCACACACGCACACCATTTGTGTGTCCATGCCATTTGATCTGGTAAACGATCCCTGTTGACGCAAATTAGCTGGTCATTGTTACCGACATTTATCAAAAGTACGGTAATGAAGTTGGTTCAGCTCTTGCACAAGATAAGTTTCCGGAATGCCTGTCGCACTGACATTCACCCACTCGACGTCGTGTGGGCAGACCATTCTAGAATGGCCTTGGTCCTGGAAAATGTATTCTACTGGCCCCATGGGCCGTTATTTATGCTCCCCATGCTGCAACCCAACATAAAATATCATATTAAATGCTCTCCCTCTTCAAATAATGCAAGGCGGATGCACACCAAGAAAGACGGATGGCCCGATTACATTTCGTGCTCAGGAAACACAAACTAAAATCTTCTGAGTGCAAAATAGTTGGATGGTATCCGCTTGAAAAGCATTTGATCCACGCAGAAATATGAATATGTCGCTTGCTGTACAGATCACGTTATTTACAATAATACAACAATGTATAATACAAGATATGACTTACGCCCAACAACTTGGGTTTCTTAATGAAACAGGTGTAATTAGATTAAGTAATTAATCGAGCTGTCAGTCAATCTGAATTAAGCAAGCAAGTGCCTTTCCGGGATTTTCCTCCCCGGTGGCTCAGTTGGTTTCAGCGCTTGTCTGCACTCGTTTCCCCTGTCCTGGCAAGACAGGGTTCGAGTCGCTTCACGCGCTCGCATTTAGCCCCAGTTTGGGGGGGGGGCAGTTGGCAATTGGCCCGCTAAAATCTGGGACTAGCTACCGAGGTGGCCGTGCCGGTGCATTCACACCACGTTAAACGCTCGGCCAAATTTCTACATTAGAACTAGAATTCATGGATTGGGTGATAGGGCCAGGGTTCACGCAACAAGCTTTGCTTAGCAATAGGATCCTGGTTGACAAAGCCACCCCACCAAGAATTCGAACTCAAGTTCTAAAAAGTGCAAAAGTTATAAATTCCACCATTATTTTATGGAAAGAGAATGCTTCATTGACATCATAAACCTCGCCTCCTCTTTCGCTGCATTCTTTGCAACCAAGCTCATTCCAGCATTTCCAGCTCATTCTGTGTTGCGGAGGTCCGAAATCCATAGCGATCAATTGTGTCTTATCGACAGGAGTCCAGTGACAGCCTGCTCACTGAACGGCCAATGTTGTTTGTCCGACTGAGGCATGCAAGACGGGAGGAACAGCGCAGACCCGTGTTCCTCACTTCATTGATGCACGGCAAATGGTCACGTGACGACCGCACACGCCTATTCCTGTGGTTGGAACACTGACCCCGTGGTCAACCTGGTAGACTGTCAGGCAAAGCCGAACTGTGAAGCGGCCCAGCCTACCAATAACTGCTGAGGCGGCGCAGCGTATGCACTTAGTGGCCAGCATTAGGAAAGGTATACTGGAACACATTTAGGTGACCGACGTAGCATTACTGTTGCCGCGTACTGCACTTACGATAGGCGTGCACTGCACCTACGATAGATATAGGTTTGCAGGGTCCCCATTGGGCCTTTCCACAGCCCTTTGGGTCTCGCATTTGATAAGAGCTCCAGGAGATCGATCTGAAGCCTGACAGGGACTCGTAAAATATAGACCCCCTGGTGCCTGAGATTGCGCCTGGAGCTTAAAAGGGTTTCAGGAGCTTAATATGTCCCCTGGAACGCAAGAGGGTCCTGGTTCTTGAAAGCCCTTCGTGCTATTGGCCATATCACTGGGCGAGTGGCGCAGCCATAATGGCGAGGGCCAGAGGAGTCATGATTCATGCTCATGCATTTTATCGAAGCGAATGGGAATGGAAAATTGAGTTTGACTTAGTCCATCACTTTCCAATTTCAATAAAAGATGTTTTAAAACGCATTTCAGGATGATATATCGGCATGTTAATATATATATATAAATCTATATATATATATATATATATATATATATATATATATATATATATATATATATATATATATATGAATGAACGATACTTAAAACATCATCATCATAAGCATACGATGGATGGTGAACGTCGGCTAATCTCGAATCGTTCAAGATGTCTGAACCATTTATAGGTATTGATCATATGCTAGGACTTATCAGAGGTTAATAGTATGCCAAATTTATAGAAACGAATTACTACGGGCCTGCTCGAACATGATAATTCAATAATTATAATTCAATATGACTCACACAAACTTTAAATGGCTGAAGCAATACTGTTCCAACCCAATAAGGACACGCGTGCCTCTGCATGTTAGGAAAACATAAATTACCAGCAGGCTGACGGCAACAACGGAAGCTTAACCCCATGGAAATCGGCGGACGACACGTTGCGGCTAGCCCAGTGCAAGTGTCACTCTATCGCCCACATACTCGATTGCAATTCCGATAGCTACTTCGTCATGCGAACGAATCTTCCAGGATCGGTCTTCACACGATTGACCCACAGCTGACCACTCCACTGCAGCGGACCCAGCCTCGCCGCCAGGTGACCCACGGTACTACCTCTGCATCCGGCACACACTGATCAAATGAAATCACATGCAGGGTCCCGCTACCTTCTCTCGCCAGTCATCTTTTCCTCGAACTGGTAAAATCACGAACAACGTCGTACCCTGCAACTACAACACTGGCGTACGTCAGACTTCTCCACAGAAAACGGGCCATGTCTCTCTCGCTTTCTCGCCGGATGATTGATTATATTTGCTATGGATACGTAGACGCAAAGCACATGTGCATCCCACGTTGTGTTATAATTTCTGGATTCACTTGGTTGTTGAGAAATTATTTACCTATGCAAGCATCTCTCAAGCTGCTGACACAAAACCATTTTCCGAAGTGGAAATTGCGTTTATTTTATGTGTGCGAGCATGCAGCAACTTCTCAAAATCGGAGCTGATGAACCGCAGGTTTGTTCGAAATGTCTAGTATTGCCTATTATGCCAAGTAATATCAAAAGGTGCTGTATGTGTGGCTGTTTCGTCTCTTTTTTTACTTATGGAATGTCATGAATTTTAACCTTTTAACTGGTAAAGTTGTTTGAATTGCTTTTTAAAAATATTGATTGTTACTGAACATTGGTGCGGCAGTGCCACACCAACTTTGAAGTTCGGGTGGCCATGACCACACCCGTCATATCGCTTTCTCCACCCATGCATAGTCTCAGTTGCCTTGCATCCCCATATTCCCCATCCCTTGTAAATCCCACCTACCTTAGGCTTCGTTATCCCGCGTGCGTTTCGCACACTTCACATCCCTCATATCCGCCACATGACAAATCCATCGGCCCTCATATCCGCCACATGACAAATCCATCGGCCCTCATATCACTTGATGATCACAACTCCCACTTCTACCACAAAATCACCTCCTCCACTTCTTTTGCTCGCTGCCATCTTCTGTTCGCCATGTTTCTTCTACTTCGTGTGAGAACGTTCGCTTCAGTTCCATATCCAGCTCAAAAAGGAGTAATCACAGTATACTGACATGCGTAGCGTGTGAACACTTTTTGTTCCCTCTCTCCCTTGACCTGGCTTTTACGCAATTGGGCCTAGATAATTGCTGGTAGCAAGTCCAGGCTTAAAATGGCTCCAAGTGTATCTAAAGTATCTTGCAAAAAGAAAATCACCAGTTCTCACGGGCTCTAGACCTACATAAGCCAGGAATGGAAATCGCAAGACCGTTGTGTCATTTCACATCAATATTTTCAAGTCGACTTGACGAGATTGTATCAATTGCTTAGCTAACCAAAGCTCATCATGACACCATATAACATGGTATCAAAATGTTCGAATGTATGATCGAGACGGGATGAAGGATGTGCATTTACTCTTGACCTGGCGGGATGTTGTTTGGCCGTAGCCAGCCGTCGCTAGTGTTGCGACTGTTCAAGGCCAACTTGCAAGCGTGTCGTTTTTATACTTGAGAGACATGTGCTCCCTGAATGTGACTTCATCCGAAGCTTGTCCGGATAAATGCAGAGCGCCCTCCACCATATCGACTGCTCACCCGATTTTCCCTCCAGCAGTGGAATTAAGTTTTGTATATTTCGTTTCAGCCTATCTTTAATGAACACATCGTTCCCATCCAATAGTTTTGGTAAAACGGCGCTATCAAGACGTCACAAGTTGTCATTTTGTATGACATATGTTGGATACAAGCATGTGCAATATGATGCAGGTGACATTTAAAAAATCTGCATGTTTCAGCATGCTTCATATGCATGACCCGTGGCACATCTCGCCTACCCGCAGCATCATTATGCTTAGTTTTCATCAACCTTATTGTTCGCATTTCTCGAATTCAAGAATCATATCTGATCAATAATTGCATTGCTAATTGCTACCATTGTATTAATTGATGTATTAGTATGTTCTTTGTCTACTAACCAGCACCTGATGATGTACGAATACAAGAATAGAGGTAAACGAGGATGTGAAGGTGCGTCTTTGCCGGCCTTGTTAGGAGCATCGAACTCCGGGCAAGATCAAGATATGCGAATTCCAGTCTAACAGGCTAATTAACTGCTGTCGAAAGTCAGCGTAGCGTACGGGATGCTCGTGATCTAGATGGGATTGTGGTGTTGCCGAATAGGGCTGCCATGGTCTATGCAGTGGCAATGGGCGGTGATTATTGTGTGGTTTGTGTGTATTTTGGTGTCTAACTTTGCTGACTAGGAGGTACCTACCTCACACCCAGGGCGCATCCAGGAAAATGTGACAGGGGTTCCAATCCATTTTAGGAGCCTAACCTACACCCAAAATTAAAAAGTTCCGGATTTCGACTTTTTTGGAGGGGCCCTCTTTGCATGTTTATTATGATTTATTTTTATATGCGATAGTCTGGTGTTTTCCGGTGAGAAAAGTTGAACATTTTGAATATGCTATTTACAAAATTAACCAATGACCTCTGTAATTGCAAGGCCACCACTTGATCTCAGGGTTGATATTAAAGTGCCAATGCGTAGCCGATATCTCATGAAACCAGTTCGTTTCCGACTAGTAGCTAGAGCTTCATGAGAAACGCAGCATGGAAACTACCCGCCACCGCCGTTCGAACGGTCGGCGATACACGCTCGGCGGGGTCGCTTCAAGAGCGCCGTTCGCGCTGCGTCTGGAAACGTCAAACACTTAATTGCTTTCCAAATACTCTACCAGTGGAAAACAACGGCCACGTTCAGCCTTGAAATGTCGTTCCTCTACAGGGGTCACTTCCCCGTCGGGCCGGCGCGCCACGCTGGCCGCGTGCGCTGTGCGTCCAAGCGGGCGCGCGACCGCCGTCGGTCCAGGAGCCACCTACCCGGAGACCGCGTGGCCGAGTCGTGACAACTTGTTGCCAACTTGTTGCCGGTCAGAGCGGCTTCCGCGCGACCCCTTCCGACGCACGTGCCGACACAAGTGCCGGCGGCCGCCGCCGGCCACGCCGCCCGGGTCGTCGACGACGGCGTGACGTCAGAGCCACGTGACGCCAACGTCACCGCCGCTGTTCCGGGACAGGTTGGGTGTCCTCCCACGCCGGCGGCTGTGTTCGCGTCGCCCCCACAGCTGCGTGCGGCGCGGCCGGTTTTAGGACAAGAGCACAGGGAATGAAAAAGGAATTTCAGTGGTTCGAAGCTTGATCGGTTTTTCGATGTAAGGTGTTCTTCATGTTCCTTCCCACCTACCCCCCTTTTGGCTGGCACGTAGCTGAAAGTGATGCTCTGTTCTTGTCACGAGACCTCGGGATTGGTACTCGAATTGCATTGTTTTGGCCAATGGGTAGTCTCCCAAGTCATTTTTATCTCGTTATTTTTCGCAAAATCCAACAGTTTTACTTTCAACCGTTGTCAGTGTGAAAACCGTGGTAGACATGCGCTTCAGCTGTTCATCATGTTTCTCAGTATCTCTAGATGGATGAGGCAGGGGAAATTGTAGCACTGGGCAATTGTAATAGAGCCAATAGCGCCAAATCTGTTCGCACGACGTCTTCACAGCCAGAAACGCACACACCCCGTACTGTCTTTCCATAAAACGTTGAAGAATCAGGTAGGCAGGTAGACGATCAGCCGTCACTGAAAAAGTGTACGTGGTCTGAATATATATTTTTAGATTTAAATATAACCCTGCTGTTTGTTCTGCTTAACAGTTTCGCTTATCATCACCTGTGCGACAAAAGAATGGACATTTCTGCGCAATCCTAATCTAGATTGAACTGAGGTAGCACAAATGACGGCTGCTCAATGGCTGCTGGGAATGACAATCGTAGGATATCGATCTCAGAACTAAAATTGTGTTTGTGTTTTATGTTAGGATGTTTTATAGATATCTAAGTTGCAGTTTTCTGACGAAATGTGGTAACTATTACGAGTTGCATTTAATTTACAGCTTCTTATGTTGGCGACAATAATAGAGGAAGTATGGAGTTGCTCGGCGTTCTATAACCGATTTTTAACTTTTAAACACACACGAAGCGCATATGTCCGTTTCTGTGAAGCCCATTTCCTAAAGTTGGTTTGAATTATAAATAATATGACCATTTCTACATGTTGTTGCAATTGCCCTATTGGCAGTGTTACAATTAACCCCAGGTGAGGGTTCGATTACAAAGGCGAAAGAGACGTTCTGAACGCCACATTCATGTGGTTTATAAAATAGGCTTCACATGAATTTCAACGTTGATTGATAGAGAAACTCACATGTAATTATGTCATATACTGCTCATAGTGACTCATTGAAGCAGTCGGTAGTTATAGCCAAAATATGAAACAAAATTGTTACAGTTGACCCGGTCTCCCCTTTTAACAATGTCAGATGTGCTACATTTCGACCGATAATTACCGATAATTTGCGATGTTTGCAAAACCTGCCGGACATTCTTCCACTTATTACGTCATATATTAGTGACCTCGGACAATCTTCAAATATGTTTAAATATAACAAAGCTTATTACAAAAACGCTACACAAACCTACGCTTCCGATAATGAGAAGAGGAAAAAAGATAATATGTACACCTGCTGTCAGGGACGACTTCGATCTCTATTTACATCGCGACATATACACTGTGGATATTGGTATACATAGATCAGGCCGGACCACGGAACGCTTCTCTCTCTCTCTCTCTCCCCTCCATGCGGGACGTCGCCGGCGCCGGTCGGGTTGGCTGAGCTGGGATGGTGGTGGTGACAGATAAGGCTCCATGACCTTGTAAGACAGCACTCGCATGGCGATGGTGGGTGACGGGTGGCCTCGGCTCAGTTCTTCGACTCCTCGATCCGATAGTACCGTCATCGTGCTTCGCCGCTGGGAGTCCGCGAGCGTCTCCGTCCGGCGTCCACTGCCGAGTGTCCGAGAGTGTACCCGTCCTGCCTCCTTCATCGTCGAGTGTCCGAGAGTGTCTCCGTCCTGCCTTCATCGTCGAGTGTCCAAGAGTGTTCCGTCCTGCCTTCACCGTCGATTGTCCGAGAGTGTCCCCGTCCTGCCTTCATCGTCGAGTGTCCGAGAGTGTCCCCGTCCTGCCTTCACCGTCGAGTGTCCAAGAGTGTTCCGTCCTGCCTTCACCGTCGAGTGTCCGAGAGTGTTCCGTCCTGCCTTCACCGTCGATTATCCGAGAGTGTCCCCGTCCTGCCCTCGCCGTCGAGTGTCCGAGAGCGTCCCCGTCCTTCCCTCACCGTCGAGTGTCCGAGAGTGTCCCCGTCCTGCCCTCACAGTCGGGTGTCCGAGAGAGTCCCCGTCCTGCCTTCATCGTCGAGTGTCCGAGAGTCCCCGTCCTGCCTTCACCGTCGATTGTCCGAGAGTGTCTCCGTCCTGCCTTCATCGTCGAGTGTCGAAGAGTGTCTCCGTCCTGCCTTCATCGTCGAGTGTCGAAGAGTGTCCCCGGCATGCCTTCACTGTCGAGCGTCCAAGAGTGTCCCTGTCCTACCTTCACCGTCGAGTGTCCAAGAGTGTTCCCGTCCTACCTTAACCGTCGGGTGTCCGAGAGTGTCCGAGTCCTGGGTGTGGGGGGGGAGAATGAGCTTAGAGGCGTGCCGGACCATAGAGGTCATTTGCGCCGACTTTAAAGCAGGTGGGGTTTGTAAGCAACTCTAAGGCAGGTGTGCATTTGCGTTAAAGGAGTCTTAAGTTATAGTGTATGTGACATTAAGGTGCTGAAGGTGCGGGCTGGGCGGGGGAGCATCTCTCGGATGTTAATGGTTTCAGTTTGCTATATTCCTCCGCAAGATAATTTGTAGCTGGCATTTGGGAGAGTTAAGAAGAAAGTTCATTTTGCCAGGGTGCCAGCATTAGCCTACTCTTGTCGAAGAAAATCGAGAGGTCTCTACCGTGCGGACAAGGAGGTAATTGTCCACACCTCCTATCCTGTCGGCTGCCGCATATTAGTTGTTAGTAGCAGCATGCTTTCATGCAGGATGGTGGGTGAGGTTATACGGTGTTATGCAATTTGGTCGTCTATGTCCGTTCCACCTCTGGGTAGCCGTTGTGCGTTATCAATTGCAAGGTAAATCCGCTGATCTAAGTCTGGCGGCACCTCTGGGTAATCGTTTTACGCTATGTTAATTTTAGGGCAAGTCGGTACATTTACGTCCAACAACATTGCTTGGTAGCCATTTATTTCGAATGGGAAAAAGGATTCGAATTATGTGTGTCCGATGCCATTCGTGAATAGCTATTTACGTTATTCCTAAGAGTGAATGCGCGGCCATGCATTGCGTGTTGGAGTGCGTGTTGGTGGTGTGGTGTGTGCACTGCGTAGTGCGTCTGCTAATTTGTGTGACGTAGAGATAGCCAAGTGGTAATTGAAGGGCTTCTGGGTGCTTATTACCCAGAAGCGATGGAAGCCAGGGGCGATGGCCTCTTTTTGCCAGAGGGCTTTCAGTGGTTGTCTTTGAGCGTCAAAGCTACCACAGTCTAGCAGGATATGGCATATGCTTGATGTGGTGTTGTGGGTGTCGCAGTGAGGTAATGTATAATGACATCCTCTAGATGAGGCTGTGTTAGTTTGGTGCAACCATTTCTAAGTTTAGTGAGGATGACTTGATTTTGACGGTGCAATTGATTTGATGTGTTCCATGTGCTTAGCGTTTGTTTGATGTTGTGAGTGTGGTTTGAGCGGTGAGGTGTATAGTTGTGTTGTATCCGTGTGTTCTGATTATGCTTACATATGTGGCATTGTAGGAGTGCTTTGCAATCGTCTACCGAATATTCCATGCTGTGGTAAGTGGTCGGTGCTAAGCCATGCTTTGCCAGCCGATCCGCTGGCTCGTTTCCTGGAATGTTAGCGTGGCCCGAAATCCAGAGGAAAGAAACGTCTGCGCTGCGGGCCACGGCTTGTTAGATTTCATCAATAACTGGATGTGGGCAGTCGTGTTTTTGCTAATTGATTGGAGGATTTGTTTGGAATCTGAGAAAATTGCTACGCTTCTAGTTTATGCCTTTTTTAGTATGGAGATAGCGGCCAGAATAGCCCGTGCTTCAGTGGCGTAGATGGAAAAGTTATCTGGTGGACGGTTGGAAAGCCTAAGCCCTGGTCCAGTGATGCCGATGCCTTCTTGGACCTCGTGTTTTGACCCATCCGTGAATACGAGTGTTTTGTGATTGTTAACATCAGCGAATTTGTTGAAGGTGCCAAGAATTTCCACCGATGTGATATCCGATTTATTTTCCGAGAGCAAGTTCTCGACCTTTGGTTGACTCGGGATACAGAATAGCCTGGTGGGCGACCGAGCTACAGTGTTTGGCATTGTGAGGTTAAGATCTGAAAACGCAGTGGCAATTTGTATACCAAATGTTGGCAGCTTGCACCCAAATCGGCTTTTGTCCTATCTGTCAGAATTAAAGCATCGCTGTACAGGGTGATTTTCAATGGATTTGATTTTAATGTGGTAGCGGCACAGCTGTTGTGTTCTCCAGAAGCTGAGCGGTGGGGGAGGGGGCGTATTTGAGTCCACTAGAAGACTTGCTGTCGGTGTGGCGCTGAGGCCTCCTGTGGTTGCTCTGATGCAGTCGCTTTGAATGGTTTTTAATTTCTTGCTCATTGTTGGTTAAATGGTAGCAAAGATAATGTTGTTGTATCCTAGGATGGGTCGTATGAACGACTTGAAGAGTCCCAGTAGTGTTTTCCTGTCCCCGCCACAGTCTGCACCTGAAAGAGCACGGATTAGGTTGACGCGCTTCGCGAATTTCTTCGAGGTGGCAATGATATGTGTGTTGAAGCTGGCCAGTTCCACGACAAATCAACCGGGCAAAAGGCCGATTGTCCACCCACATTTCTCAGATTTTGAGCAAAATTGGCATATAGGGTTATCTTATGCCTTGCATCCACTTGTGCAAATTTTACTTCGATCAGGTCAACGGTGCAGGAGTTATAGCCTCGGGCATTTCTATATAGTCACGCTGCAAGATTATATTCGGTGGCCGAGAACTAAGTTAATTATCAGTCAAAATATAAATATCGAGACATTTTTGAACTCGCAAAGATTAAAGGAATTCAATTCTGGCAATATTTGTAATATGTGATGAATAATGAAAGAGTTATACCGTGACCTCAGGTCACATGACTTCCGGTGACCTCGATGCCCGTAAAATTTTTGTCTTTTTCATTGACAGAATGGAAAGACCACGTTTTGGTTTGATATATAGCATAGCAATAAGGGCGTTTTTTCTATAAATCCTCATTTGAAGAGCGCAAAATTTACCATATTTGAAGTATTTCGAGGATTGAGCTACTAACTCGGCCGTTCCTCCGTCCAATATCGAGATGTAGTTTGATAACATATACCAACGCGTTCTCTGGCATTGTGTGGATGATGGACGGTTCTAAAAAGTAATAATGCACAAGGCTGTATAATATTCATAAATTTAACTAACGATAATGCGGGAATTCTATCACAAATCGACCATGCAAATGGGTGATTGTCCACCCGCATGTCTCAATTTTTTGGGGAAATTATTGATTCATAGGGTTATCCTATGCCCTGAACACTCCTGCTAAATTTTTATTTCGATCAGGTCAACGGTTCAGGAGTTATAGCCTCGGGTATTCCTGAAAGGTCACGCTGCGAGGTTGCGCTCGGTGGCCGATCACTATGTTAAATATCGTTCAAAATATATATGCTTAGACTATTTTTGAACTTGCAAAGTTTCATGGAACCCAATTCTGGTAATATTTCGTATGTGATAAATTATTGAAAAGCTACTTCATGACCTCAGTCACGTGACCTCCGGTGACCTCGATGCCCGTAAAAATTTACTTTTCATAATTGACACGATGGAAGGACCACATTTTTGTTTGACATATAACAAATACAAATAATAACGTTTTTGTACAAATGTTCGTTTGGAGAGCGCAAGCTTTATCATATGTGAAGTTTATCGAGGATTGAACTTCTAATTCGGCCAGGCCGGGCTGTCAAGCGTTTGAAAGGGGCCCTCCGGCTTGCCGGAAAAGGCCCTGGGTCGTCAAAGAGGGCCCATGAAATTACGGAGGTGCCCTAGTTGCCACAGGGAATCTCGGGCCGTCAGAAAGGGCCCTTGGGCTAACGGGCGTGGCCCAAGCTGTTGAAAGAGGGCCTCCAGCCTGACAGGGGAGGTCCTGGATCGCTAAGGAGGTCCCCTGCGTCGACGAAGAGGACCCCTAGCCGTTTGAGGACCCGGGTCGTCGGGGAGAGCCCAGAGACGGCATGAAGGGCCCTTGGGCAGATGAGGGCCGGAACCACACATGGGCCTCTTGCATGATAGAGGAGGCCCAAACTTTCGAAGAAGAGATTCCGACCGGACGGAGAGTGTGCTGAGCCGTAAAGGAGGGTCTCTGAGCCGACGGATGGGGCCCTGGGCCGGACGTGCAGAGCCACTGGGTCGGCTTTGGCTCACGCTGATGGAAAGGGTCTCAGAGCTGACAGCGGGCCACAGGCCGATAAAGAGACCCCGAGCTTTGGAGACGATCCGGGCTGAAGCGGAGGGTTCTCGGTGCTACGTAAAGGGCTCCTAAGACCATGGAGGGGTCTGGGCTGCTACGCAGTAGTGGCGTTTCCAAGGGGTTAAGGGGTACCTGCTCCCCGTCGAGTCCAATGGAGCCTTCCAGGCGACCGCCCTGAGGGGCAGAAATATAACCCAAGAAATGTTTAAGTACATCCAATAGCTTGTGTGGAAAGTGCCCTTGACACGTGAAGAGGTCCACCCTGAGGGCTAGCAAGGGCCGTGAAGAGAAGAGAAGATCCGCCCGAGAGCTGGAGTGCCTTTGGAAGCTGGAAAGAGCAGTCTCAGCTGGAATTGACCTCTAATGGCTGAATAATTAACAGGCGCGCGAGGGTCTGAGAAGGCTGGGATGCCCTTTGGGTCTAAAAGGGCACCTGAGGTATGAACAGGACCCATGCGAGCTGAAGAGGACTAGTGAGGGCCCATCTCAGATCTGAAATTCCCCGAGATGAGAGCTAGACAGGACTATTGGGAACTGTGATGGTCCCCTACAAGTAGGACAAGGCCTTGAGTGATGCAGAGAATCTCCTGGGAGTTAAAGAGGACTGGGCTGGGATTCTTCTGATGCTGAGAGCGGCCCCTAATGGATGAACAAGGTCACCCGAGAGAAAAAATGAATCCCTGTTGGCTGACAATTGAGGTGAGGAATACCGATGGCCAGTCTCAGAGCAAGAATGCTCTTGAAACCACGAGAGCTGTCGATAGCTAGGAAAGATCCCTAGCAACATGAGTAGGCCCTTGAGGGCGAATAGAGTTTCCTGAGAGCTAAGAAGAGTCCCTAGGTCAATGATCGTGAGGAATACTGAGGGTCAATGTCGGAGCCAGAAAGCCCTTAAAGCTAGGAAGACTGTCAAGAACTGGGAAGTGCCCTAACAGCTGGAGAGGACCCCTGACGATTGGAAATGGTCACTGAGCGCTAGAGGAGACTGGACTGAGATGCCCAAGAGACTAGGAAGTGGTCCATATGAGCCGAACAGGGCCCCCTGAGATCTAAAGAGTTCCTAAGGGCTAGTGATCGTTGTGAGAATACTGAGAGCCAATTCTAGAGCTAGAATGCATTGCCAGCCCGAAAAAAAAACTTGAGGGGAGCTAGAGAGCTAGAGCGGACCGGACTGTGATGCTTTTGAGGCTTGGGAGGAACACTGGGGGATGAACAGAGCCACCTAAGATATAGGGGGAGTTCCGAGAGCTGGCGATGTTTGCGAGAAATTGTGAGGCCTGTCTCAGAGCTGCTTTGTCACGAAGGAAGAGGTGGAGAAGGTCACTGCGAGCCTCACAGGTCGCTTTACGAAATCTCTCATCGTGAAGGGAACACAAAAATTTCACAAGTTCTCGCCTGCTGATGTTACGACAGTTTTGGTACATGTATTGTAGAACGACGAGAGACGTGCCGTGAGAGTGTCACGATAGATGGAAAAAGACAAGCTAGACACGAGACAGAAACAATTGGTGCACGTATGAAACATGGTTTGTTACCGCAGCTACTTGCAGATTTGTGTGTTGATCTGTCTTTGGGCATATAACACAAACTTAGGATCGTTTCCATGCCCTAAAATATGCACACGGTACTTCGATGCCCTTCTGACGGGGCATGGTCGTGACGTGATGTACCTCCTATTTCTCAGTTGGATACATGTTTGTTCTAAACATACAATGATTGTGTAGCCATGGTGTATTCATTGCCCTCATGAATCCCTACGGATCTTGTATTCTATGAGAATACAACATTAACAGATGTCAGGAAGTGTTCTCGGCGAACGAAATTGAGACGCATTTACTCAGCGGAAGTACTGGATATAACAAAACACAGGCTAATGGTGTCGACCACAGTTCAGTTAAGGCCAATGGCCACCTCTGACCTCAGTGGGCGCCTTTTATCTTATATAGATAACTGGATATTGGAGGTAAATAAGTACATTAGAAGACATAAATACATCCAATGCCAGAGAACACGTTGCTACGTGTTATGAAACCCTACCTCGATTTTGGACGGAGAGACGGCCGGGTTAGTAGCTCAATCTTCGAAAGACTTCAAATATGGTTAAGTTTGCGCTCTCCAAATGAGGATTTAGACCTTAGCTCTAAGGCCTTGGTCCAAGTTTACTCCTAAGAACTTGAAACTTCTCCGCACCAACGCCAGAGACAGCTGTGCTTAAAAGCAAGGTGCAGAAGTTGTTGGAGCTCGGTTTGATCAGTGGCAATGAACACCTCACCGTCCGCATATGCAACGATTCCACCATGCCTCTATCCCACAGATGCTCCAATTTGAGCCTCATGCACCATTCTTATATTGTTATATATAAGCAAGTTTAGACAACTTATGGCCCCTCTTTGCGTCAACCACTGTTTGATTCTGCTGGTTTGGGAGGCAGTTTCTTCGATCTTGACCTTAGCATTGAGCTCATTGCAAGGGTTTGTTTTCAGGACATGTGCCAGTCATGCCAGCTTGTATAAGATGCCATTGTGCCAGTGCCTATGCCTATGCCAGAGTTCAAACACCCTCCTGCAGTCGAGGAATGATGTATAAACAGTTTTCTCTAGGTGTCGGTTAGCTGATATGACCTCTTGCAGGGCAAACGTTGTTTGTAGGGCTCCTCTTTGGCTGTGGTGAGCAACCTGCAGCTCTGAGGGAACATTTGCTTCTGTGAGGTTCTCATCTAGCCTGCTTCCTGTGATCTTTCTAAGCTCTTGCAGATGATTGTGAGTACAGATATATCGCGGCAGCTTTCGGAGTTTGCCGGATCACCGCCGTGACGTTTGAATATAGGCGTGGCAAGTCCAGCTGGAAGTTTTCTGGAACCGTTCCAGCATCCAAGATCTGCTGCATGCCAGTAGAAATTGCAATACTGGCAGCCCATCCAGCTTGAATTGGATGTTCTGGAGCTATTGCGTATATTCCTGTTATTTTCTTAGGCTTTCGGGATTTTATGGCTGCTGTGACTTTAGCTGTCCTTGGTGCTGCCTCAAACTCCTTCATGTTTTATCTAGCTGTGTGCAGGTAACTTGCACCACACCTGTGACTATTTGCATCCAGTCCTCATAAAATGGCTCGCTTCTAGGAGCTTCCCTGCTTTCATAAACTGGTCCAGGAATGCTGCTGCAATCTCGTCTGGCCTTCACAGTTGTCCTATTGGTATTCCCTCTCTCAGTTTCTCGTCATTTGGAGAAATGCATTCGATCGCTTCTGGCACTCTTTCTATCGTCTCTGGTCATCAGTTGCCGCTGTCGTCTCCTTCTAATCTGCTCATCTGCATAGCTTCTTTTTTCTGCCTTATAAGCTGCCTTGTCCTCGCTCTACCCTCTTTTGCACCCAGTCATTTGACTGTGGCCGTGATACATTTCCTACGGAGCTTGGTGACCTCGACGCTCCACCACTGACTAGCTTTCTTTAGCCGCCTCTCACTGGGCAGCATCTCAACAGTTTCATACAGCTTGTCTGTGTGTGTGATGCTGGAGTTTCTAGTTAGAATTTGTCTTCGTCGAGTATGCAAAAATGATCTATGCCTGGCCGCCTTTGACCAGTGCAGCTTCTGCTGATTAATCTCCAGCCGTTGAGGAAAGATATCCATTCTCACCCTGACTGTAATTGCTCATGTTCTGACCTATCTTTCCTTGCATGCATGGATGTCATAGGCCAGCGCCAAGTTCACATACTCCGTTAACTAATGCATAGTCGAGCATGGGACGGGGTGCGGTTCGTGAGCATATAATGATAATTTCTCATGGAGATTTGCGGTTGGTGCCACCAGGGCATGGCCTCTCATCAGGTCCTCAATATGCCTTCAGTTTCGATGCACCTCCTTGGCGAGATCAACATTCAAATCACCGCATTCGATGAGGGGGCGCGTCGTCCCGGTGGTGCGGGGTGGGTGGGAGGAAGGGGGCGTGCTGAGTGGGCGCGTCGTCCCGATAGTGCGGGGTGGGTGGGAGGAAGGGGCGTGCTGAGTGGGCGCGTCGTGCCGATGGTGCGGAGTGGGTGGGAGGAAGGGGGCGTGCTGAGTGGGCGCTTCGTCCCGATAGTGCGGGGTGGGTGGGAGGAAGGGGGCGTGCTGAGGGGGCGCTTCGTCCCGGTGGTGCGGGGTGGGTGGGAGGAAGGGGGCGTGCTGAGGGGGCGCTTCGTCCCGGTGGTGCGGGGTGGGTGGGAGGAAGGGGGCGTGCTGAGTGGGCGCGTCGTCCCGATGGTGCGGGGTGGGTGGGAGGAAGGGGGCGTGCTGAGTGGGCGCTTCGTCCCGATAGTGCGGGGCGGGTAGGAGGAAGGGGGCGTGCTGAGGTGGCGCTTCGTCCCGGTGGCGCGGGGTGGGTGGGAGGAAGGGGCGTGCTGAGTGGGCGCGTCGTCCCGATGGTGCGGGGTGGGTGGGAGGAAGGGGGCGTGCTGAGTGGGCGCTTCGTCCCGATGGTGCGGGTGGCGGAGAGGAGCCGCCGCCACCAGCAGGGGGAGGGAGGGAGGTGTGGGGTCGGTGGGCCAGTGGCCGGGTCGGGCCGGGACGAGAGGTGCTGGGCTGGAAGTGGGGCGGCTGCGTGGCGGGCGGCCGTCTCCACCTGGGTCGGCCGCAGGGCAGTCAGTGTGGGCGTGTCCACGCTGCAGGCGGGGCCTGCCGGGCATGGCCGTCGGCCGCGCACCGCCCCGCGGCATGTCCCATGGCGCGGTGTCCAGTGTCCGCCCACGGGACGACCGGCGCGGCATACCCCGGCATGTTGGCCACAGCGCTCGCGGAAAGCGCAGCGCGTGGGTGGCGGGTTCAGGGACGGGTTGGGATTCCCAGGCCGCCGTGACGTGGGTCGGCGGGGTGCGGGTCCGGAAGCCGAGCTTGAGCACGGCGCCGCGTCTGGGGCTAACGGGGGAGGGGCGACCAAGGCGGATGACCTCGCACACGCACTGAGCGGCGAGCTCCTCGAGGAGCTCGTCCTTCGGCAGGTCGGTCAGGTCGGGGGCGTGCGCCGTGGCCTAAAGCAATTGAGGTGGTTGGCCACCGCCAACTCAGCTTCCACGCTCAAAAACTGGTGAAGGCGCGCCTGGGAGGCCTCCCGCAACCGTACCAACAGGGTACGGTTGCGGCTCCGGATGGCCTAGGCCATGCGGTCCGGATCACCACACCCCCCCTCCCCGTCTTCCCGGTTCCTGATGTCCCAGTTGGGCACCTGTACGGGATCGACGTCCACCCCTCCGATTTCACCTGGAAGGGGAGCGGGCAAGATAGACACCTTGAAGGGGTGCGGCAAGGAAGGGTGTGAGAAGTGAGCGTGTGTAAAGGGGAAGAAAGACACAGAGGTGCAGACATGGACCCTCGATCAGAGGTGGGTGCAGTAGGTTAGCATTATCAGTTTACTCAGAAACGGACCTCCGACCATTCCCGCACTATCCAGCGTGTGCTGCCATCTTTGGCCAGAACTTAGTACTAACACCTAGGAATGTTGCCTGTGGAGGCGCATTGGTTGCAGTAAGGACCTGGCTGGGGGATTGAATTCTGAACCTGACCTGACCATCAGCATGCATACACGTTTTGTAGCAGAACATAATTTTCCACAAACAAAGGCAGCAGCTTTGATTCGGGCACTGGCAATGCCGAAACCTTGCACTTGCTGAGAGATTAAACACGAAAGACGTGCGCCATAAAAGCTATCACAAATTGTGGAGCAAATGCACTGTTCTTCTTGTGTTTATCGGCTTCTTATCCACTTTCATCATCTTGGTGTGGCGGAACGCTGTGTACCAAAACGGCATCTTATTACATATATCTAAATGGACAAGATGTCTAAATATAGACTTAACAGTTTGCCTACATGTTGGAATTATGTACATGCTGTACCAAGGTTGGGATTAAATAATTGGAGGTATTTTCCGTCTGCCTTAATGATTGCTTCTCCATATTTCGGCTTCCATTAAGTCAGCATGATCCATCGTGCTAAGCACTCTTTCACTTCTCATTGAAAGATCGTCATGAGACTACTTACACTCAGCGAGTACGATGTGTCTACGTATGTGTGCTTATATTTTCTGTCGTTTTCAGGTAGTCATTGCTTGCTCAGGGTCCAAGTTGACCTTCCTCGTCTCTTCTTTAAAATTATTGTTTTCCAGATTTAAGATCGTGAATTTCAGTCGGCCATATCCTGCCATACTCAGCTGCACCCCAGTGATGAGCTGCAGCTCTATAGCTAATGTATGCATTGCTGACATTCCACCATACCGCATTCGATCTGATAGAATGTCACCCGTGCCGTCTACCTAGAGATCGGAGAAGGCGGTTAGCCCCCGGAGGATAACCTGAAAAGCATTGACAGCTGAAATCAACACCGTGAGGCCGCTCTCGAAGAGTCAGCCTTATTACCAGTTCAATCTGTTCAAATAAATGAAAGGCTAAACTACATTTCTCCAGAACAATAACTACTTCACTTCTCTTCCCTTACAGCTGAACCTGGGGCGGGGTGGAATACCAACGCACAGGGGTAGCTTCAAGGTTGAGCGGCCTTAAACGTATTTCCCCGCTTACCCACGTGCTTAAGACAGCGATATGTTGAAAAAAAAACATTTGTGCCGCGAAATCAGCTTGCAGAAGCACTAGCCATGCATATTTGCAAAGGCTGAGCGTTCCAGGGTTTCGCTGTCCTCTCTGCCCCCACTCCGAATCCTGCGCTCATGCAAGCAGATTCAACTTCAATTTGGTCTAGTGTGACCCGCAGATCTAATGGCTAGGTATGGATGTGCTTGGTGATGGAGGAGCTGGAGACACTCGAATATATTGAAAGTTTCATCCCTACTTATTTGTGTCGGTAAGTACCCGTTGTAACCCTTAGAACCCTTAGACGTTATTTTCCTCAGGAATGTTTCAAAGTTAGAGCTATTTTGAAGTCGATTATTTCCACATGACCCCAATAAGATACATGCCAAACTCGTCAAGGTTCGGTAGGGGTCGCTTTGCATTACGGTTTGCAAGGATAATTTCGCATGCCAATGTTATTTTTAACGTGAGCAGTGTCAGGAAATTTCATTAAAAATGCAATGGTTAAAGATGCTCATGAAGGTTATAAAAGCAAATGCATCATGCATGCATCATGTTAATATTTCTCGTTCGGAATGTCCACAAAAGAAAAATAATGAAAACATTTGTTTGATCCGGATGTTGCTCATTATTACTCTCTGAGTACAGGAATGGAGGTTCGTGTACTTTTTGTATTGCAATGCAACACCAATATTTTAATTTCCTTCCTAATGGCCACCCTATGCTGGCATTCACTCTCTGAATTAGGAGAGGACACCAAATTCCTTTAAAAGAAAATTGCTGGACAAATGTTAACAAATTACAAAGTTCACAAACGTTTCTCAATACACCAGGGTACAACAGACCTTCTTCATTCAGGGAAGTGCTTATATAGTTGGTTCTGACAATGCAACACTAATAATGTTAACGACTTAGCATTCAATGTCGCGGTTACATGAAAGCAATCCTGTTGAATCATATGTTGGCAACACCAATGATTATATGAAACCGCTTACCTATGTCTGAGCACAATCCGCTTCGAAAATCGTCAGCTGAAAGGTTCATCACATACGTCCTGGCACTTCATCTTGACCCATTCGATGACCTTGTACTTTATACGTGTTGTGGTGTTGGAATGTCTTTAGTTTGCACATAATCGATATTCAGCCAAGAAATGACATGTGCTTCAAGATAAGATAAGGGTCTAAACCATATGTGAGGCGACCGGGTATATCATAAAACTCCAAATATTGACCCATTCCATCTGACCTGGAGGGTCAACCAGAACAATACATAAATACACAATAACACATATAGTGGTTAATTATGTGTTCCTGGTTTCGAGTCAATGTCTGACCAGGCCACAGAGGTACGACCTAACAAGTCACGAATTGCTCGTATGACGGTGTTCTCTATGACATAATGCGAATTGGTGCGAGGGTAAAATTCCTGGGTCGTGGCTCGAATCGGTAATTCTCCATCCGATTTCGTTCCAGATGTAACTAATTTTACAATGCGTGTAAAGAAAATATACGACCTTCAATATACCAGGAGGTGCTGAGTTGACATCAAAAGTAACGATACAGATCTCAGCACCTTCTTGTATATTGAATGTCGTATATTTCCTTTACACGCAATGTCTAAAACCCAGGAGCATCTAAGAGCCATTCTTCGTTGTATTAAATAATTTTACAATGTTGGCTACAGCTGCCAGGGCAGGACGCTGCTACCGGCCGTGGCGGTTCAGCTTTACACGCATCAGTGGGGTCAACTTGGCCCCGCCACCGCACTGCCAGGGCAGGACGCTGCTACCGGCCGTGGCGGTTCAGCTTTACACGCATCAGTGGGGTCAACTTGGCCCCGCCACCGCACTGCCAGGGCAGGACGCTGCACCGGCCGTGACGGTTCAGCTTTACACGCATCAGTGGGGTCAACGGCCCCGCCACCCACGCCAGGGCAGGACGCTGCACCGGCCGTGGCGGTTCAGCTTACACGCATCAGTGGGGTCAACTTGGCTCCGCCACCGTACCCAGGGCAGGACGCGCACCGGCCGTGGCGGTTCAGCTTACACGCATCAGTGGGGTCAACTTGGCCCCGCCACCGCACTGCCAGGGCAGGACGCGCTACCGGCCGTGGCGGTTCAGCTTACACGCATCAGTGGGGTCAACTTGGCCCCGCCACCGCACTGCCAGGGCAGGACGCTGCTACCGGCCGTGGCGGTTCAGCTTTACACGCATCAGTGGGGTCAACTTGGCTCCGCCACCGTACTGCCAGGGCAGGACGCTGCTACCGGCCGTGGCGGTTCAGCTTTACACGCATCAGTGGGGTCAACTTGGCTCCGCCACCGCACTGCCAGGGCAGGACGCTGCTACCGGCCGTGGCGGTTCAGCTCTAAGGGTCCGTACATGAAGGGCTCGCATTGCATAGGGTTCGTACGCAAAGGTTCGCAAGTACAGGGTTCGCATAGCATGATAAGTTTGCAATGCCGAAGGTTGGTAAATCTTATTGTTCGTACGACTTAAGGTTTCGTAGAGGGTAATGATCGTAGCACAAGTTTGCAATGGATAATGTTCGCATGCATAAAGTACGTGAGCGTACCGTTCGTCAGCATAAAGTCCATAAGCATACCGTTCTTCAAATTAAAGTTCATAAGCGTACCGTTCTCGTGTAGTCCGCGTTCACGTTCAAGTTCCTATTGCTGCTTCGCTCGGTTCTGTCGATGAATAATTTTAAGGAAATATTTAGTATATTTCAGAAGACTGAACAGTCTTCTAGATTCTCAAATTGTCTGAAGATCTCTCATCTTCACCTCCGTACCTCTGAACCTGCCGGCAGGATGACATGGTTGTCAGCCAACACTTCCACCGCGTGATGTAATGCTTTCTGTGACGTGTTACGCAGTGTAATGTAAAATTGTGGTGCAAAGTGCAGTGCACAGCACGGTGTGGTGCATGCCGTAGTGTAGTGTGGCTCAGGAATTGCTCAAAATATTGTTCCAAGGCATTCCAGTCCAATCCGCAATCTTCCGCATGAAAGCGAATACAAATGAATCTTCAGTTAACTGGAGACAAAAATTAGTTCAGTGCACGCCTCGATCCGATGTGGATCCTTTCTAGAACTATAATTCTAGCCGTGTCGCTCAAAGGTACTCAAGCCTTCCGCTGCCCGTCCTGGGGCGGGCGGCTGCTCCTTTTACAGAGCTTTAGCTATCGGTGCTTGTGAAAGATAGCTGTCGATTCGGATATTTGACGACTACGATGATTAATGCAGGGAATTTCCAAAGGTCCTGGTGTTCACCTGCTGCATTGACATCGTCCAAGACACGACGGCGCTCATTGTCTCGACATGAATTCGCATGACGCAGACGCCATTCTGGTGGCACGTGACACAGACGCAATTCTGTTGACACGTGACACAGGTGCCATTCTGGTGGCGCCGTCCCCAGGTTCGTCATTATGCTCGCTCTGACGTCGTTTCAACGTGCGAACAGCCAGCTACAGCCACGCCGCATGCGAACTTCTGTTGAAAGCAGCACGAGATCTCCGCGAATAATTCAAAGGGCCAACCCGTGCTTCCCTGAGCCGGATCGTCAAGAGCCTTCGCCAAATGTCTGACCTTCAAGGCATGTCCGATTTGTGTGACCAACGCATGTGGAACAAACTATGCTTCAACTTGGCATGCTCGGCCTTCCCCGTGTGTCACAGTGCTAAAAACGAGTTCAACTGCATTGTATGCGCTGAAGAATCAGACAACTGTTCTGATGAAAGAGCATTGGTAATTATATACGACCGTGCATTGGCATGGTGTGTGGGCGTAAGATAAGCTGCCAGGACCGGCACAGGAGCAGATGCAACTGGAGGTGAAACTTGACCCACTGTCTCTTCCATCGGTCCTTTTAGTTCCGGGCTACTACACAGGCGAATAGTCGACGGGACCGTAAGTGGCCCAGGCCAGATCTGTCCCCAATCACTTCACAGGTGCACCGCCAATCTCGGGCGCGATCTGCGCCGGCCTCTGGGCGCCGCCGAACCGGGAGGACGCCCTGCGATAGCCTTGCCCTTGCCCCGCCCCCAGCAGTGACGTCATCGGCGGCTGGCAGCGCGCGGGCGGCGGGCGGCGGGCGGCGGGCGGCGGGCGGCCGCGGCTCAGAAGCGTGCCGCGCCGCCGCGAGAGGGGAGGCCGACCGGGCGGCCGTGTCACGGGTGTCGAGACGGAGGTCAGCGGCGCACCACGTCGGGTCGAGTCGGGTCGTGCCGGTGGTTGGCGGGCGTCTCGGTCGTCCGGTGGGGTCGGAGCGTGCCTGTGGCGTCGACGGTGTCGGCCGGCGGCCAGCCAGCGCGCAGCTGCGGCGTCTCGACCACGTCAGCCGACGCGACGCGGTAAGTCGCGCGCCGCCCGCCCAGCACCGGTGTTCCGGCAGCGCCGCGTTGGAGAACGGCACGTCCGGCTCGGAGTGCGTGCTGTGTGTTTGGCCCGCCTGGCTCCTTGTGGCGATGTCGGGAGTCGCGCAGGTCGACTCCTCCCCGACGAGCGCAGACGAGAAACAGTAACGTGCCCAGAGACAGCACAGATCGGTGCGATTGAGACGCGAAAACTGGAGCCACACGCTGTTTGCTAGCAAGTGGCACAAATCATCACCATGCTGAAAACAGCAAGGGGCAGATCAACAAACCCTCTAACGATACGCTCTTTTGCACTTAGTTGATGTCTGAGCATCACATATTTATTTGAAATATTGTTCTAGACTCATGGCGGTACACATGGGTGAAACCACTGGGCAATGGGGGGACATGTCCCCCCCCCATTTCTGAAAAGTGGCGATTTGTCCCCCTCAATTTGTCCGTGCCACCGCCCCCCCCTCAGCCTCAGCTACCTGAGTATGATCGCCACAAAATTATACTTCATACATACATACATATATATATATATATATATATATATATAAAATACGGCAACACGTTATTTAGTATGTTGTAAGGTGTGAAATTTCGCCCCGGAATATGTAAGAAATAACATATCCCGAAATTACCACCGGTTTACTACATGTTTACATCTTTATCCGAGCAAATTGATCAGAGCCACCGCCAACGCAATGCCTACGTTGCAAATGAGCCCGTAGGTAGGGTAGTGATGAGAACTAGCGATCGCAACAGGGAACTGGGCTCGTATTTGTTCCGTCATGTTTGGCGGTGGCGAGAACTATCGGGGCGGTGAAAAACCATCGGGGACCATGAAGTGCAACCGAGATCGGACCACTCCACGGGTAGTGGTGGGGTGAGACCGGACCACTCCACCGGTAGTGGTGGGGTGAGATCGGACCACTCCACGGGTAGTGGTGGGGTGAGACCGGACCACTCCACCTGTAGTGGTGGGGTGACACCGGACCACTCCACCGGTAGTGGTGGGGTGAGATCGGACCACTCCACCGGTAGTGGTGGGGTGAGATCGGACCACTCCACCGGTAGTGGTGGGATGAGATCGGACCACTCCACCGGTAGTGGTCCGGTGAGGTACAAGAACTCACCACCGGTGAGGTGCAAGAATCGATACCCCCACGATGTCAGGTACGGAAATGGATTTGGAGCGATGGTGCAAACGGCGACAAGGAATAGTCCCGCGCTACGTGTTCTCCCCTTCTTTTCAGAAATAGTTTGCCAAAATTTAACATCGAACTTCACCGTTCTACGAATTCATTGCCTTTGGCAAATGCTGATTCGGCGAAACACCTTGAGGAAGAGGGCTGTCAAACGGTTTTGAACGACCAGGTGCCCGTGGTTTATGGGTTCCCCATAGAAATGGGAACCCATGGAAAATGGCGCCACACTGAAAGTTGACTAACGGAACATTTGGCCACAACTAAATGGAAGACTAAATAAATCCGCGAAATCGGAGGTGAACTGGAGTATGCGCGGAAGTTTTCTGTACAATTTCCCCGATTTCCCCTGATTGTGTTCAGTGTCGCTAGGTAGGCCGTAACCCGTCCTCAGCCCCAGCTTCCCTCCTGCTCTTTCAGCAGAGTGGAGGGGACCTCTTGGAAAGAGCGCCCACGAAAAGAAACGAGTATTTCCAGACTGAGAAAGGTGTCTACTGGAAAGAACCGTCAGTTTCCGAGAAGGCTCGCCGTACCGAATGTTCCCACTGAAGAGTGGTGTCCTGCTCATCTGCAGGGGAGGTTCCCCAGCTAGGCACATATTCTCTCGGCAGACGGTCAGACAACTAGAGTCATGACTTCTGATACGAGGTATATTCACTGGGAAGTGGTACCTCTTACCCAGAACGGAAACTTCTAGATCCTACGGGGAGGTTGCCCTCACAAGTGGCGAGTTCCCTGTACTGAAAATTGTCGGCTTTCACTAGATAGGTGTGCCGTTTGTAGCACGGACACCAATGCGCGTGATTGGCAGCAATGCCAAACTGAGTTGAAAATACCCTCGCTGAGAAAACGCGCCCCTTACTGGAATGATGCATCCGTTTCCGAGAAGGGAAGCGCTCGCCGGAAGGTGTGTTCCGCATCTGGGAGCGACACCCGGCTACTCACTGGCAGCTGCATGGTGTCCAACAGCAGATGTGCTGACGGCCCAAACGATGACGTCAGCTGCTACGTCACCGTGTCCATATGGGCGCACCCACTCCAGACATGCATGGTCATTGTAATCCACGTGAGCCATGCGATGCATAGTCATCGAAATCCACGTGAAACATACGGCACATAGGTATCCTAATCCACGTGAGCCATATGACACATGGTCATCGAAATCCACGTGAAACATACGACACATAAGTACATTAATCCACGTGAGCCATGTGACACATAGTCATCGTAATCCACGTGACCCATGCCACACATTGTCATTATAATCCACGTGAGCAATGCTACACATAATCATCGTAATCCACGTGAACCATGCAGTCCACGCATCGTTCACGTGGTCCCTGTGAAAGGTGTAGCCAGAGCCTCCACTGACAATTTCCATGCTTGCATAGTATGTGGGCAGATGTTTCAAAGGTGGCACAAACGCTTCTGGCAAGTGTGCGTGTGCCACGCGCTCTCTCATAGTAACCACCGCGGGCATCGGTGGGTGGAAGTGCAAACGTTAAGTGCAGTTTCAGCTCTCAGTATTGGCACGCAGTATTGGCACGTAGTCTCTGCTTACCTGTCCCTGCATGTCTACATCATTGCATATCTGCATGCTTACGTGCTTGTACGTCAATGTGCCTGTGTCGGTGTGTCCACAAGTATACGTGTATATGTGTATATGTGTACATGTGTATCCATGCGCCTGTATTGGTCTGTCTACAGGTCTGTCTGTCTGTTTAGCCATGGATGCACAGGATGCATGGATGTGCTGATACATCTGTGTAGTATTAATGTGTGTGTGTGTGTGTGTGTTCATGTGCTTGTGTGTGTTCGTGCATAGATTATCTGTGCATCTGTGTGCCTATTCATCTGTATGTCTGTGTGCATGTGTGTCTGTTTGCCTATGTGTTTGTGCGTGTGTGCCCGGGCATGCATGTATCTACATGACCATGCTCCTATGCATATGTGTGTCCGTGTACCTATGTGTGTATGTCAGTGCGACCTTGCGTACATGCATCTGTGCGTCTGTGTACCTATGTCTGTGTATCTGTGCATCCTTGTGTGCATGCATCTGTGTGTGAGTGAGTCGGCCTTAATGTGTGTCGAAGTGTGAACTTGATTGAGAAGCGCTGCACTTCCTTTAGCAGTGCTGCTCTCACTACTGACGCGGCGGTGCGGATACCAATTCTGTTGTCGAGAAATACTGATGTGGGAATGAGCCGCGTACTGCGGTGAAGCGTGCATGAGCCCTGGTACCCGCTTACAACAAGGCATGCAACGACGGAAACCAACAGGTGCAGGCATGCTCTGAAACACTTGGGGAATGTACGGATAAACATTTCTGACTATACGCGCCATAGAAATAACACACACTACTTCGTTAAATATCCCCGTGACTTATATCTCACTAATTAATAACATCAACGTACCACAGCTGCAAATGTTTCGGCAGGCTTTCCCGACAACCTGACATTAAACTGTCAGTTTCGATGAACAACAGTTTTCGTTACAGCATGAGAAGTTACACGCTTGGTTCACACACAATTGAGTGGTATGGTATATGACGTCATCCGTGACCGATTTGAATGCATGGAAAACACGATACAAGAGGTACACAGATGCGTGGGCTACACTATGCACAAGGTACACAGAATCGTTAGGTGCACGATGCACGAGGTACACAGATGCGTGAGGTATACAATTTTCGTGAGTTACACAGATGCGTGAGGTATACAGATGCGTGAGGTACACAGATGCGTGAGGTATACAATTTTCGTGAGGTACACAGATGCGTGAGGTACACAGATGCGTGAGGTATACAGATGCGTGAGGGCACACGTCTGTGTGTCACTGGCAGCCGTTGATGTCGTTATCTGCTCCGGTGTCGACTTGTCTTGGACGTGGTGTGGCTGGTCGGCCACCGGTCTGTAGACGTGGTGTGGCTGGTCGGCCACCGGCCTGTGGACATGGTGCGGCTGGTCGGCCACCGGTCTGTGGACATGGTGGGCTGGTCGGTCAACTGCCTGTGGACATGGTGTGGCTGGTCGGCCACCGGTCTGTGGACATGGTGTGGCTGGTCGGTCAACTGCCTGTGAACATGGTGCGGCTGGTCGGCCACCGGTCTGTGGACATGGTGCGGCTGGTCGGCCACCGGCCTGAGGACATGGTGCGGCTGGTCGGAGGTCAGAGGTCGGTTAGGGCGGGCGGAAGTGTAGCCGCAGGTGTCAGGCCGGGGCAGCCGTGCCGGCGGAGGCTGAGATAGTAGCGCGGGTCAGGGCGACATCGCGGCCCCGGCTCTCTCGGCTCTGAGTACCGTTAGTTGCGGAGGCGGAGGTGCACCGACGCACTGTAGCCGCCACATCCTGGTCCAACTCACCTGACTCACACCGACACAGAGCAGCCACCACATCCTGTCACCCGCCTCCCTCACACCGACACACAGCAGCCACCACATCCCGTCCCGACTCCCCTGACTCACACCAACACAGAGCAGCCACCACATCCTGTCACCCGCCTCCCTCACACCGACACACAGCAGCCGAGGGGACGAGTGGTCTAGGGGTAAGATGCTCGTCTCACAATCGAAAGGTTGTGGGTTCGAGTCTCACCTGTCGCTACTCTTCGCCCGCGACAAATCGGCGTGAGAGATTGGCGACGCTACTTGACTCAACGGTCGACGTGTCGTAAAACCAATAACAAACCAACCAACACACAGCAGCCGCCACATCCCGTCCCGACTCACCTGTCTCACACCGACACAGAGCAGCCACCACATCCCGTCCCGACTCCCCTGACTCACACCAACACAGAGCAGCCACCACATCCCGTCCCGACTCCCCTGACTCACACCAACACACAGCAGCCACCACATCCCGTCCCGACTCACCTGTCTCACACCAACACAGAGCAGCCACCACATCCCGTCCCGACTCGCCTGTCTCATATCAACACAGAGCAGCAGCCACATCCTGTTCCGACCCGCCTTCCTCACACCGAAACACAGCATCCGCCACATGACACCAACACAGGGCAGCAGCCACATCCTGTCCCGACCCACCCACTCACTACCCCCGCCGGGCACAGCTGCCCACGATACCCACATCGCCAATACGTGACGTCACCGTCGCCAACACGTGACGTCACCATCGACCGGCGCAGCTTCTGGAACGCTACCATTCGGGGCGTACGAGCAGGCTTCGGTGTAACAATTACGCCCGTTGAGGTCGCATCGTCGCTGTAGCGAGACGCGAATCGCGCCCAATGTCTCCGACGCCACCGCCGCTCCGGGTCCAGCGCGGTCCGAGCCGCCCAATGTCTCCCACGCCACCGCCGCTCCGGGTCCAGCGCGGTCCGAGCCGCCCAATGTCTCCCACGCCACCGCCGCTCCGGGTCCAGCGCGGTCCGAGCCGCCCAATGTCTCCCACACCGCCGCCGCCGCTCCGGGTCCAGCGCGGTCCGAGCCGCCCAATGTCTCCTACGCCGCCGCCGCTCCGGATCCAGCGCGGTCCGGGCCGCCCAATGTCTCCTACGCCGCCGCCGCTCCGGGTCCAGCGCGGTCCGAGCCGCCCAATGTCTCCCACGCCACCGCCGCTCCGGGTCCAGCGCGGTCCGAGCCGCCCAATGTCTCCTACGCCGCCGCCGCCGCTCCGGGTCCAGCGCGGTCCGGGCCGCCCAATGTCTCCGACGCCACCGCCGCTCCGGGTCCAGCGCGGTCCGAGCCGCCCAGTGTCTCCCACGCCGCCGCCGCTCCGGGTCCAGCGCGGTCCGAGCCGCCCAATGTCTCCGACGCCACCGCCGCTCCGGGTCCAGCGCGGTCCGAGCCGCCCAATGTCTCCTACGCCGCCGCCGCCGCTCCGGGTCCAGCGCGGTCCGAGCCGCCCAATGTCTCCCACGCCACCGCCGCTCCGGGTCCAGCGCGGTCCGGGCCGCCCAATGTCTCCGATGCCACCGCCGCTCCGGGTCCAGCGCGGTCCGAGCCGCCCAATGTCTCCCACGCCGCCGCCGCTCCGGGTCCAGCGCGGTCCGAGCCGCCCAATGTCTCCCACGCCACCGCCGCTCCGGGTCCAGCGCGGTCCGAGCCGCCCAATGTCTCCGACGCCGCCGCCGCTCCGGGTCCAGCGCGGTCCGGGCCGCCCAATGTCTCCCCACACCGCCGCCGCTCCGGGTCCAGCACGGTCCGAGCCGCCCAATGTCTCCGACGCCGCCGCCGCTCCGGGTCCAGCGCGGTCCGAGCCGCCCAATGTCTCCCACGCCGCCGCCGCCGCTCCGGGTCCAGCGCGGTCCGAGCCGCCCAATGTCTCCGACGCCGCCGCCGCCGCTCCGGGTCCAGCGCGGTCCGAGCCGCCCAATGTCTCCGACGCCACCGCCGCTCCGGGTCCAGCGCGGTCCGAGCCGCCCAATGTCTCCCACGCCGCCGCGCCGCGTCCACCTCGGCCCGCCCGAGCCGCCAGATGCGCCGGCACGCTACCTTCTGCTGGCTAAATGAAGTCTCCGAAACGGTGTGACGTCACACCCGACGACGCGGGACGACGGGCTGCGCTGGCTCCACGGGCAGAGCTCCGGAACATTTTGCGGGCGTCCGAACCACTCCGAACGGCGATTCTTCTTCGGCGTTCCGTCGGGATTTGTGTGAGGTATCGCTTTGTAGAGCCAGGCCTGCCGGAGGGTAACAATTCCTCTGTTAGAACACGTGTCAAGCTAGTGGATAAATGCCTTAACACGCGCACCGGAAGGAAGGGGGCGGAACACGTCCATCCCTGTTGTTTCTTGAAGATATCTCACCAACGGGCAGGTTCTTTCTACTGAAGTCTGGTGAGTTTGTTGCAAATTGATACGCGCATCGTATGGAAAAAAATTACTTTAGGAAATTCGCTGATAAATGTACAAAGTGAGGAGGTGCAAATTTGACGGACGGATCCACCGCCTGCCGGCCGCCATAATGGCTTCATTAGCGTGGCGCTCCGGCCGATCGGTCGACCTCATATGACCCTGAAGGAATTGGTCTAGGGCCACAAAATGCCTGCTGCAGAAAGTTCAGGACAGCCGTCATCTCCCGTCCAAAATGTGCGTCTTTTGTCTCAGTAGTTTCCGAGATCTTGTGGGATGGTATCCGCCCCGCCCTCGGTTCGGGTTGTGTGAGAGGCCCTCCTGTGCGCGTGTTAATACTACCAGGTGACAATGTTGACAGTTGGTTACTTGTTCGTCGAGTTGTAACTTTGGTGATTGTTGTTGTCGTTGTTGTTGTTGTTTTTGTTGAGGTACACCGTCCTGCCATCGCTTGTGTGATGTCGGTTGTTTGGCAAAACGTTGTTGTTGTTGTTGTTGTTCTTGTTGTTGTTGTTGTTGTTGAGTTTTACCAACCTGCGGCAGTGTCGGCTTTTTAACACAACGTTACTTTTGCAACACCCTTATGTCGGATTTCTTGGTAAACACGGGAGCGGACCGCGCCACGAAAGGCTCACTTAAGGTTAAAAAAAGCTGAAGCAAATATGGTACTGCTTGATTTTAAAATGTAATTCTCATAATGTTTTCAGTTTTGAGTATTTTAAGGAATAATGCAAGATTGCATTCAATTGGCGGGGTATAAACATTGAATTCAAGGTATGCCACGTCATTCCCGTGAAAAATTGAATATTTAGTGGCATTTGCCTTATATCGCCCATTTTTTTGCGGTCTTTGTACTTTAACCAATTTAAATAATGTGCCCATAGAATAACGGCATAGGTTCATGAAAATTCAATTATGAAAGTTTCACGACCCATGTCACATGTGATCAGCAGAGGTCAGTTGGGATCAGTGGATACCAACTAGGGTTCAAATTGAGTTTATCTCTTTCCAATCGTATCAGAACACCTTGCCATGCATCCGATAGCCCACCAAGTTAGTTAGTTATGAAGGTGTTAGGGCACGCCTACCCCGACAGGGTAGTCCGCAGGATAGCAGACGACATAACACTACGGGATAGCAGATGACAGGATAGCCTACAGGATAGCAGACGACATAACACGACAGGATAGCAGACGACATAACACGACAGGATAGCACGATGGACAGCCTGTCCAAAGTCCACTGACTGATTAAGAGCTGATAATCTGCGGTTACTTGGCTTCACCTCGTTTGACGCAGTGAGTACCAGAATGGTATTATGGCGTGCGACGAGGCGTTGCTCCTTCTTTTCCATCCGACACGCTATTGATTATTATTCTTGACTAAACAAATCGGTTTCGGGTGACGTTGCATGGGCTTCAGACTCGAGCTATTCGCATGAGGGTGAAATGGCACAAGAGCATTGGTTCATTGATCTGTGGTCATGATCAAATATGGTCATGATCAAATACTGATCGGGCAAGGCCTGGTGGTAAGCATCTCATCAAGCAGGTGCAAAGGGATGCTAGCCATTGTGTTGAAATGGTCATCACGCTGCGCTATTCATTCACGAGCTGCTTTAGATTCACTGGAAGAGCCTGCACGTGCCCCTAGTTAGATCAGGGGAGAGGCGTAACCACGGTGGAATAAGCTTTTAAACGCGTTGCAAGGTGATGGAGCAAATTGGAGTTGAATGTGTGTGTTTCTCATTTTGTGGGTCACTTTTCAGCCGTGAATGAACGACAAAGTCAGCTGTTTCAGCTGTGATCGTTGTGGAAAGTCAGCTGTTTCAGCTGTGATCGGTGTGGAAAGAGATGTTCATGTCGCTCTGCATACGCGTGTGTAGGTCATGCATTTTATATGCGCATGCAGGTCAAACATGCTTTATCATACTTGAAGCAATTTTTGACCACCTCACGCACCTCTCACGGCAGAGCACATCAGTGACCTTCGAAAAGAGACGAGCCGAGGATTTTGCTATAATAAGGAAATGTTCCGCAGGCGGTATGCTCCTGTCCCGGTTGCGCCATTATGCAGGATATGTCAGGAGACGGGACATGTTCCGCAGTCGGTGTGCCTCTGTCGAGGCAGGCCCCATCGGCCAGGTGTGTGGGCTGACCTTGACCTTGTTTGACGCCACGCGAGTGACGTGGCGTGGCAAGTGGCTCCGGTACTGGATTGTGAGTTGGCTCTCCGCTCTGAGCGCCCGGCTGTCAACTGTCAAGCGGGCCGGGCTGGTGGGGTAGTGTGTCGGGCTGGTGGGGTAGTGTGTCGGGCTGATGGGGTGGTGTGCCGGCTGGTGGGGTGGTGTGCCGGGCTGGTGGGGTGGTGTGCCGGCTGGTGGGGTGGTGTGTCGGGCTGGTGGGGTGGTGTGTCGGGCTGGTGGGGTAGTGTGTCGGGCTGGTGGGGTGGTGTGCCGGCTGGTGGGGTGGTGTGTCGGGCTGGTGGGGTGGTGTGCCGGGCTGGTGGGGTGGTGTGCCGGGCTGGTGGGGTGGTGTGCCGGCTGGTGGGGTAGTGTGTCGGGCTGGTGGGGTGGTGTGTCGGGTTGGTGTGATACGGTGTGTCGGGCTGGTGGGGTGGTGTGCCGGCTGGTGGGGTAGTGTGCCGGCTGGTGGGGTGGTGTGCCGGCTGGTGGGGTAGTGTGTCGGGCTGGTGGGGTGGTGTGCCGACTGGTGGGGTAGTGTCGGGCTGGTGGGGTGGTGTGCCGGGCTGGTGGGGTGGTGTGCCGACTGGTGGGGTAATGTGTCGGGCTGGTGGGGTGGTGTGTCGGCTGGTGGGGTAGTGTGTCGGGCTGGTGGGGTGGTGTGCCGGCTGGTGGGGTGGTGTGTCGGGCTGGTGGGGTGCTGTGCCTGGTTGGTGTGATACGGTGTGCCGGGCTGGTGGGGTGGTGTGTCGGGCTGGTGGGGTGGTGTGCCGGGCTGGTGGGTTGGTGTGCCGGCTGGTGGTCGGGCTGGTGGGGTAGTGTGTCGGGCTGGTGGGGTGGTGTGCCGGGCTGGTGGGGTGGTGTGCCGGGCTGGTGGGTTGGTGTTCGGCGGTTGTGCGGGCTGGTGGGATGGTGTGCCGGGCTGGTGGGGTGGATGGTGTCGGGCTGGTGGGGTGATGTGTCGGGCTGGTGTGGTTGTGTGCCGGGCTGGTGGTGTGGTGTGCCGGGCTGGTGGGTTGGTGTGCCGGCTGGTGGGATGGTGTGTCGGGCTGGTAGGGTGGTGTGCCGGGCTGGTGGGATGGTGTGCCGGGTCGGTGTGGTAATGCTCATGGTCGGTGGGGTAGTGTGTCGGACTGGTGGGGTAGTGTGCTCTTGATCGGTGGGATAGTGTGCCGGGTCGGTGGGGTAGTGCTCTTGGTCGGTGGGATAGTGTGCCGGGTCGGTGGGATAGTGTGCCAGATCGGTGGGGTAGTGCTCCTGGTCGGTGGGGTGGTGCTCCTGGTCGGTGTGGTAGTCTGCCGTTTGGTGGGGTAGTGCTCCTGGTCGGTGTGGTAGTCTGTCGTTTGGTGGGGTAGTGCTCCTGGTCTGTTGGGTAGTTCTCCTGGTCGGTTGGGTAGTGGCCCTGGTCGGTTGGGTAGTGCTCCTGGTCGGTTTGGTAGTGATCCTGGTCAGTGTGGTAGTCTGCCGTTTGGTGGGGTCGTGCTCCTGGTCGGTGGGGTAGTGCTCCTGTTCGGTGGGGTGGTGCTCCTGGTCGGTGTGGTAGTGTGCCGTTTGATGGAGTAGTGCTCCTGGTCGGTGGGGTGGTGCTCCTGGTCGGTGTGGTAGTCTGACGTTTGGTGGGGTAGTGCTCGTCGCCGCCTCTGCGGGCAGGACCAGGGCCGCGTCCGGTTCGCGTGCTGAGGGCGCCGCCGCCCAGACCGGCCTGCCGACGCGGGACTTATATGGCAGCCGGTGCTGGCCGCCGCACTGCGCAGCGGCAATAGTGACGCACCATCGCGCCACGCTCGTCAAGCGCGCCTCGGGCCCGGTGTGGTCCTGCCGCCGTTCTGGCGTGGTCCTGCTGCCGTACTGGCGCGGCACTGCCGCGGCACTGGCGCGGTACTGGCGCGGTACTGCCGTGGTACTGCCGCGATACCGGTGTGGCACTTGCGCGGTACTGCCGCGGTACTACCGGTGTACTGCCGCGATACTGCCGCGGTACTGCCGCGGTACTGTCGCGGTACTGCCGCGATACCGGTGTGGCACTGGCGCGGTACTGCCGCGGTACTACCGGTGTACTGCCGCGATACTGCCGCGGTACTGCCGCAGTACTGTCGCGGTACTGTCGCGGTACTGCCCCGGTACTGTCGCGGTACTGCCGCGGTACTACCGGTGTACTGCCGCGATACTGCCGCGGTACTGCCGCGGTACTGTCGCGGTACTGCCGTGGTACTGCCGCGATACCGGTGTGGCACTGGCGCGGTACTGCCGCGGTACTGCCGCAGTACTGTCGCGGTACTGTCGCGGTACTGCCCCGGTACTGTCGCGGTACTGCCGCGGTACCGGCGCGGTACTGCCGCGGTACTACCGGTGTACTGCCGCGATACTGCCGCGGTACTGCCGCGGTACTGTCGCGGTACTGCCCCGGTACTGTCGCGGTACTGCCGCGGTACCGGCGCGGTACTGTCGCGGTACTGTCGCGGTACTGCCGCGGTACCGGCGCGGTACTGCGAGGTCAGCTCGCGGCCCGTCACCTTCAGCTGGCGATGTCCTCGTCTTGATGCAGCGCTGGACGAGCGCGTGTTGTAGCCATCTCTCTCTCTGTCTCTCCCTATCTCTCTCTCAGCTGGGCCGTGATGTTCTCGCCTGGACTTGCCGTGAGCTGCTCCAGGGTGTTTCACGCGCAGCCAGGCGGCACTCGGAACCGACTGGGCCGCGCTCGTCGGTCATGTTTTGACGTATCTTTGACATAATGCCCATTGTGCCGAGGCTGACGAAAATGCATGGGATTGTCGGCTTCGCATTCTTTTGATTACTTTCCTCCTTTTCGAACATGCCTGTCACGATGTCGACAGCCGACCACCGCGTCGCACGTCACGTGACGTGACGTCACGGAGCGTCACGGTCTCCGGTGCCGGCTGGGGCACATGTTTCAAACATGCTTCAAACATTTACTTTGACTGGCATGCGTGCATTGTTCGCAAGTCAGGCGAAGTGTGTCGCATCGCGCGCAACTGCGACACTCGTCGGCCACCGCTGAACATTGACAGCCACTGAGTTCTCTCGACACGAAGTCCGCCATTGGCGGATGGTCGGTGGGCTGGACCGGAGTGATACGTGAACGCTTGCCAGTTGCCAGAGCCAGTGTGTTCCGCCACACTTGTTACCAGGCTGATCCTAGTGTTCTATATGATGTCGCGCTGACTTGACGAGGCTTGACGTGACGTGGCGTACGTGTCACAACTGACGTGACGTGGCGTACGTGTCACAACTGACGTAACCGGACACTCGCTCTCAACTCGCTGGGAGCTGAGAGCAGATTAATAAGTATCCGACAGGTGAGGCAAACTCGGGTCTCGGTGCCCCTGGGCATGACAATTGTCTCCGGCCTCTGTCGCTTGCTCGAGCGTCCAGAGCTGGCTTCGTCCGTCACACGTTCGGCCGGCCAAGGCGGACCGGACCGGCCACGTACGCGGCACGTGGTGCGGCGGCACGTGAGAGCGCCAGGGCCGCGCTGACCTTGTGAGCGTGTCTCCGACTCTGGCAGAGGGTGCTGGCCAGGCGAGAGTGATGTGGGTGCGTCGGCGGGAGAGAACGCGAGTCCGGCGGCGGCTGGGAGAAGGCGCGTTCGTCGGCGGTGGAGAAGTGGCGTCAGGTTCGGCGATATGTGGCGGGTCTGTGGTCAGTGCAAGAGTGGAGCCTCAGGCGTCAGGTTCGGCGATATGTGGTAGGTCTGGAGTCAGTGTAAGAGTGAAGCCTCAGGTGTCAGGTGTCGGTGATATGTGGTGGATCTGGGGTCAGCGTAGGAGCGGAGCCTCTGGCATCAGACTTAGTGAGGTGTGGCAGGATTGGGGTCAGTGTAAGAGTGGGGCACAGGCGTCAGGCTCAGTAGTATGTGGAAGGTCTGGAATCAGTGTAGAAGCGGGGCCACAGTAGGTATGTAACAGGTGGAAACGGAGCCACAGTTAGTATGTGGCAGGTGGGAGCGGGCCACAGTTTGTATGTGGTAGGTGGGAGCGGGGCCATAGTTGCGATGTGGCAGGTGGGAGGTGGGCCACAGTTGGTATGTGGCAGGTGAGAGGTGGGCCACAGTTGGTATGTGGCAGGTGGGAGCGGGGCCACAGTTGGTATGTGGCAGGTGGGAGCGGGGTCACAGTTGGTATGTGGCAGGCGGAAGCAGGTGGGAGCGGGGTCACAGTTAGTATGTGGCAGGTGGGAGCGGGGCCATCGTTGAGGTACGTGGTAGAGGCTGGACATGCGCCGTAGGTAGCGCTCGCGATACACTAGACGATAGTGCCAAGCCAACCGCTCCCGATACTATCACCAGGCAAGGTCAGTCTGCCAGCTATCACTTCCTGCCTTTGGTTGAATGCAGCAGACCACGGCCAGTGGCGACGAGCACTACTGCGACGGCCGTATCAAGTGCAACTGCAAACACTACTGTAGTAGGCACATCTGTAGCACATGGTACCGTGACAGAGACTTCACCGACAAACACTACTGTAGTAGGCACATCTGTAGCACATGGTACGGTGACAGAGACTTCACCGACAAACACTACTGTAGTAGGCACATCTGTAGCAAATGGTACTGTGACAGAGACTTCACCGACAAACACTACTGTCGTAGGCACATCTGTAGCACATGGTACGGTGACAGAGACTTCACCGACACACAATGCTGTGACAGACGTTGCTGTGGCGGACACTATTGCAACTGCTGCCGCTGTGGCTGTTACTATTGCAGTGCTGCAGACACTGCAACAATAAGCACTACTGCAGCGGACATTACTGTGGTGGACAATATTGTAACTGCACCGTTGTGGCAGTTACTATTGCAGTGCTGCAGAGACTGCAACAATAAGCACTACTGCAGCGGACCTTACTGCAGCGGACCTTACTGTGGTGGACAATATTGTAACTGCTACCGTTGTGGCAGCTACTCTTGCGGTGCTGCAGACACTACAACAGTAAGCACTACTGTAGCGGATATCACTGTGGCGGAAATTACTGTGGCGGACACTATTGCAACTGCCACTGCTGTGGCAGATACGCTTGCGGTGCTGCAGACATTACAACAATAATCACTACTGTAGCGGACGTTGCTGCGGCAGACATAGTTATTACAAACACTGACAGTTTGCAGCAGTAGGCACTGTGTCACCATAGCGACAGATGCGCGGTGGAGCGACAGACGATGTCAGTGCAGTGACGACGCATCATGTCGCTGTGTCACCATAGCGACAGGATGTCAGCGCAGTGACGACGCATCCTGTCACTGTAGTGACGGCTGAAAAACGAGAGCAGTGTACCCTGATCGCACGCACTGCCTCAGCATATCGCTCGCAGAAAAAGGCTCTAATGCCAGGTGCATACCGGTCTTGCGTGCAGTTGGTAAAAACCGCTAGCGCTGAATGGTACCGGCACGCTTTTTCATTTCAAACGCCGCGCTCACTGACAGTATTCCGTATACTGAACACTGTCAGTGAAGTGAACACAGTCAAAGTAGTATCCTACTTTGTTTTGTACTTTGAAAATACGAGATCGTTGTTCGAGAACTTCCGAGAGAAAGCGTTTTTACTCCTGAAGGAGTCATTTGGTGAAACTTGCCAGTGTTCAAATATGAACAACGACAAAAGTCGGAAACATAAGCGCACACTTTCAAGCGTGTCCATGTGCATTCTGCCATTGATTAGTCTCTTAGTCCACTCTGATCATCGCATCGGGCGTATGCTTGCGAGAAACCGACGAGCACAGAAGTGGGCAGGGAAGCACACCTGGCACCCGAATAACTCCACCGCTCACCGCATGCTTTCCACCTGTCTCGTCACCGAACCGCGTATAAACAGACTGGCGGTGCAGGTCTGACGTCACCGCCGCATCGGCCCGGCCCGCTAACGATGGCCGGCGGCCGAAGCAAATCCCGCTATCAGTATGCATGCAAGCGCGCTCGATCGGGTGCAGCCGGGACGGGCACGGCACCGCCGCGCCGCGGCCCGCCCGCCTGCCGACATTTCACAACCGTCGCGACGTCCTTCGGCGCCGCGCGTGCCTCTTTCCGACCGGCGGCCGTGCAGGCGGTGCTGTTCCATCGCACCGCCACGTCCATGGCGCATGGCGCCTACACGGCGCTAACAATCCGAGCTGCTGTCTGGCCTCACCACGCGTGGCTGACGTTCCGGTGGCCTCACCACGCGTGGCTGACGTTCCGGTGGCCGGCGGTGGTGTCCGCGCGGCCGCGGGGTTTGGCCGGCGTCGCTGTGGCTGTGGCTGTGGCTGTGGATGTGGCTGTGGCTGTGACTGTGGCTGTGGCTGTGGCTGTGGCTGTGGCTGTGGCTGTGGCTGTGGCTGTGGCTGTGGCTGTGGCTGTGGTTGTGGCTGTGGCTGTGGCTGTGGCTGTGGCTGTGACTGTGGTTGTGGCTGTGGCTGTGTCTGTGGCTGTGGCTATGACTGTGGCTGTGGCTGTGGCTGTGGCTGTGGCTGTGGCTGTGACTGTGGCTGTGGCTGTGGCTGTGGCTGTGGCTGTGTCTGTGGCTGTGGCTATGACTGTGGCTGTCGCTGTGGCTGTGGCTGTGGCTGTGACTGTGGCTGTGGCTGTGACTGTGACTGTGGTTGTAGCTGTGGTTGTCACTGTGGCTGTGGCTGTGGCTGTGGCTGTGGCTGTGGCTGTGTCTGTGACTGTGGCTGTGACTGTAGTTGTGACTGTGGCTGGAGCTGTACTGTGACTGTGGCTGTGACTGTAGTTGCGACTGTGACTGTGGCTGTGACTGTGACTGTGGCTGTGACTCTGGTTGTGGCATTCCATGGACTTCAGTCTGCTCTGATCGTATCCGGGAGTGCCACGTCATCAGTTTCAGCGGAAGTCAGGGTGTACAGCCCTCAGCGGCCTTCCAGGGTCAGCGGGGTCACTGGGTCACCAGGCCCCGCTGGCTGCCGACGGCAGCGCAGTGCAGATTTTAGAGGATGCCAGGCCCGGGCCCCTCTCCTTTGGCAACGCCTCTGCTATATATCGATTTCCTTTAATCGAAGCAGGTAAATTTGCCAAGTAATGGATAACATTTTACCTTCATTGTATACAGACACGCACACCTCGCTGCCCTGCTGACTTCCGATTCAAATTCTCATTTCATAATAGACCGGCTAAAGTTGTGTCCCTATGCTGGCACAGCACGATATCTGACCTTCCCGTTCCATAACAGTAAATCCAGTGGGTCACTGCGGCCACTCTTCACTTCTCTGCCCGTCTCCCAATCACCCCTCGCTCTTGTTTTATTTCCCTCGTCCTCTCTCTCTCTCTCTCTCTCTCTCTCTCTCTCTCTCTCTCTCTCTCTCTCTCTCTCTCTCTCTCTCTCTCTCTCTCTCTCTCTCTCTCTCTCTCTTTCTCTCTCTCTCTTCGACTCTCTCTCCCTCCCTTCCGCCCTGCCTCCACCTATTTATAGCATGCTGTGTCCTGGTCCAGCTATGTTTACCATCTCACGAGCAGGCCATTCTGACATGAGTTTCATCACCAGACGGCGCCCAAAAGCCGACGCCTACCACCGTCGCGTGTGCCATCCATCTACGTTAAAGCTGCAACGATCGCCTCTGGCAGTTGTAGGAGAGAACGCTTCTCCAGCACAAACAATTGTCATTTGTTGTGCAATAAACAGTCCAAAAAAACGCATCAATAGCCATGTTACAATTCTGCCTTTGGTTGCCCAACCGCGACAAAGCAACTGCCAACCTTCCCTCGCTGGCATCGTTCGTATATATTGGTCTTCAAATCCTATGGGACAGCCAGAATTTCCATAAAAGGGTAAATCGTGCACATTTTCTAACGAGTTGACTATGTTTCAGTTGAGAACCGGGGCAATTTGTATGGCAAAACCGATATTGTCACTGCAAGCGGCAGCCAAGTGACCCATCTAAGAATCCCCTGCTTACGCTACTGCATGAACTGGGCGCAATTGAATTGGCTCTGGTTGTGTTGATTCCACCCAACTGCAATGTACAACTATGATGATGAATGCCTGTATCACCCGCCATTTCCCATCTGGCCTTGGTCGTGCCAGGCTCAACAAAATGACCATCTACTCGACCCAATTGCACGTTACCACCCGGCCACCTATCGGACGTGGTAATACAGTATCACCCGGCCATCTATTGGACCTGGTAATACGCTACCACTCGGCCACCTATCGGACCTAATGCGTTACCACTCGGCCACCTATCGGACCTAATGCGTTACCACTCGGCCACCTATCGGACCTGGTGATGCGTTACCACTCGGCCACTTATCGGACCTGGAAAAACGATACCACCCGGCCACCGGTGAGGTAACGTGTTGAGATACTGGCACGCATGCCGTCCATTCGCAGCCAGCTTACGCCTTGGTCACAGCTGAAGGTCACCGGCGTACAGATGTGGGTCACTGAAGCGGCAGCGAGGTCATCCGCATATCTGTTCCCTCCCTCTCCCTCTCGATCCTTCCCTCTCTCTCTCTCTCTCTCTCTCTCTCTCTCTCTCTCTCTCTCTCTCTCTCTCTCTCTCTCTCTCTCTCTCTCTCTCTCTCTCTCTCTCTCTCTCTCTCTCTCTCTCTCTCTCTCTCTCTCTCTCTCTCTCTCTCTCTCTCTCTCTCTCTATATATATATATATATATATATATATATATATATATATATATATATATATATATATATATATATATATATATATATATATATATATATATATATATATATATATATATATATATATATATATATATATATATATATATATATATATATATATATATATATATATATATATATATATATATATATATATATATATATATATATATATATATATATATATATATATATATATATATATATATATATATATATATATATATATATATATATATATATATATATATATATATATATATATATATATATATATATATATATATATATATATATATATATATATATATATATATATATATATATATATATATATATATATATATATATATATATATATATATATATATATATATATATATATCTCTCTCTCTCTCTCTCTCTCTATCTCTCTCTCTCTCTCTCTCTCTCTCTCTCTCTCTCTCTCTCTCTCTCTCTCTCTCTCTCTCTCTCTCTCTCTCTCTCTCTCTCTCTCTCTCTCTCTCTCTCTCTCTCTCTCTCTCTCTCTCTCTCTCTCTCTCTCTCTCTCTCCTCCAGTGTCTCCCCATCCAATCCTTTCTGTCCAGCTCTCTTCTTCGTTCCTGATCTTTCTGCCTCTCCATTTATATGTGACTCTCCATCTGCATTCCTCTCCCTTTCTTTTCCCTCTAATCCTCTCACCCCCACACTTCCTCCCTCTCCTCTCTTTCGTCTTCTCTCCAACTCATCCCCGCATGCCCTGCCCCTCTACCCTTCTTCTCTGCCTGCGCCGTTGGGTGTGTCCCGGGGTCGACTTGCTTTCTGCCGGTAGCGGCTTCACCTTCTTCACGGCGGAACGCAGCTGGTCGTCTGCGGGTCGATCGGGGCTGGCTGCGATGTACTCCCGTTCCGCTAGAGCGGCGCAGTGACACTGGCTGTTGACATCGAGTCGACTGCGCACGGTATTGGTGCTGGGAACTGCAGTCTGGCGATTGCCATCGGCTGGTGCTGCGTGCCGTCGGCGCCGTCGACGGCAAGGCATTGCAGGCATGCAGCCTGTCGAGCGAGCTGGTTTCAGCGGCGTGTGACTGATAGAAAGGCCGATCCGCAGGGCCTTTGCCTTTTGAAGGCTGCAGTCGCAAGCTGCGACGGCTCAAGGTGGAATGCTCGGCGTGACCTCACCTCGCTACCGAGTTGTTGCTGAGGGTAGATTTTGTGCCGTGTTGATGGGCTTCGCTCATGCTTTGGAGCCACGCCCGCCGAGCGCAGATGTTCTCCCGTTTATATTGGTGTTAATAGGGACATATGTGTACTATGTAGGTGCTGCTCCACCCTCTCCCTGGAACAGTTTCGTAAAATTCGGCACGTCATGCTGCCGTGGCGGATAGTCATGGACGTAAGGCGAAGCGAATCAGCGGCACTGGAGTTCACGCGAAACTCAGCCACTCCCCGTGTGGCCGGAGCATGAAGAGAATTGAAATGGAAACTGGCTTTCGTCCCATTGTTTCGGACGTTCCCACGCTCTTGGGTGGGTTGTGTTCAGCGGTGCTCGTTAGCGGACACTCGCCACATGGAGACAGTGGCGGGGCGGGCTACAGTGGTGTCCACTGACCACCGGACGCTGACGAGACGTTTAGTTGTGCTCGTTAGCGGTTACCGGTCACGTGGAGACAGCGGCGAGCCGGGCTACAGTGGTGTCCACTGACCACCGGACGCCGACGAGACGTTTAGTTGTGCTCGTCAGCGGACACCCGTCACATGGAGACAGTGGCGAGCCGGGCTACAGTGGTGTCCACTGACCACCGGACGCTGACGAGACGTTTAGTTGTGCTCGTTAGCGGTTACCGGTCACGTGGAGACAGCGGCGAGCCGGGCTACAGTGGTGTCCGCTGACCACCGGACGCTGACGAGACAGCGACTCTAGCCCGGCACGCGCCCCGACCGACCACTCCACCGGACCGTGACGCCGACCACGTGACGAAGCGCAACGCCGTGTGCGCCGCCGCTCTAATTGTGAGAACAGCCGGCCGACAAGAACAGCGCAGTGTTGCTGTGCACGCTGGTCGGCCGCGTCGAGGCGACACAACTGAACGCCACGCGTCGGCGAGCCGGCCGGCTGTCCGGCGGCGGCTCGTCGCCATCTCGGCTCGGCGGCCGGAAGTCGCCCGGTTCCGGCGCGCCCGGCGACCCGCGCGGTCGCCGGGTCGCCGCGTGAGAGCCGCGTGATTTATCGGATTCCCAGCGTGTTTTCACCTCACGGAGCGCGTCGGCCGGCCGGTGGGAGGCGCCGGAGAAAGTCGGCCAGTCGGCGCGGCGGCACGACGTCTCGCGACGGGAAGTGCGGCGCCTGCCGCTGACGCGGCCGCTGTGTCGCGTCACTTCATGTGTTGTCTCGTGACGATAACGATGCGTTAGACAGCTGGCGACCGGCTGACCACCCGCAGCCGGCCCTCCGACCGGCCCTCCGACCGGCTCTCCGACCGTCGGCTGCGTCCCTGCCGGCAACTGCTGACCTGACTGCGGCTCCGGGCCGAACTGGACTCGATTTTCCTGACTAGAGTTTGCGTGGGGGATACAGTGGTGGAGTGACTGACCGCCTGGAGGTTCACCACTGGTCGGGCGTGCGTGCGTGCGACTCGGCCAGGTTTGCGCCGAACGCTGCGCGTTGTCACGCGTGCGTAGTCTAGCATTGAGACGGGTAACGGACGTTAATCCGCGCTGCGCCCAGGACGTCAAGCTGCCTTTATATGACTCCTGTGCGACAGGAATGTGATGAAAACCCGTAGTTTCCTGACGTGAAGTGGACTACAGTATACAGAGTCCTGGTGTGAAGTGGACTACAGTATACAGAGTCCTGACGTGAAGTGGACTACAGTATACAGAGTCCTGACGTGAAGTGGACTACAGTATACAGAGTCCTGGTGTGAAGTGGACTACAGTATACAGAGTCCTGGTGTGAAGTGGACTACAGTATACAGAGTCCTGACGTGAAGTGGACTACAGTATACAGAGTCCTGGTGTGAAGTGGACTACAGTATACAGAGTCCTGACGTGAAGTGGACTACAGTATACAGAGTCCTGGTGTGAAGTGGACTACAGTATACAGAGTCCTAGTGTGAAGTGGACTACAGTATACAGAGTCCTGACGTGAAGTGGACTACAGTATACAGAGTCCTGGTGTGAGTGGACTACAGTATACAGAGTCCTGACGTGAAGTGGACTACAGTATACAGAGTCCTGACGTGAAGTGGACTACAGTATACAGAGTCCTGGTGTGAAGTGGACTACAGTATACAGAGTCTGACGTGAAGTGGACTACAGTATACAGAGTCCTGGTGTGAAGTGGACTACAGTATACAGAGTCCTGACGTGAAGTGGACTACAGTATACAGAGTCCTGGTGTGAAGTGGACTACAGTATACAGAGTCCTGGTGTGAAGTGGACTACAGTATACAGAGTCCTGACGTGAAGTGGACTACAGTATACAGAGTCCTGGTGTGAAGTGGACTACAGTATACAGAGTCCTGACGTGAAGTGGACTACAGTATACAGAGTCCTGGTGTGAAGTGGACTACAGTATACAGAGTCCTGACGTGAAGTGGACTACAGTATACAGAGTCCTGGTGTAAGTGGACTACAGTATACAGAGTCCTGACGTAAGTGACTACAGTATACAGAGTCCTGTAAGTGACTACAGTATAAGAGTCCTACTAAGTGACTACAGTATACAGAGTCCTGTGTAATGGACTACAGTATAAGAGTCCTGGTTAAGTGACAAATACAGAGTCCTGACGTAAGTGGACTACAGTATACAGAGTCCTGTTAAGTGGACTACAGTATACAGAGTCCTGGTGTAAGTGACTACAGTATACAGAGTCCTGATTAAGTGGACTACAGTATACAGAGTCCTGTGTAAGTGGACTACATATACAGAGTCCTAGTTAAGTGGACTACAGTATACAGAGTCCTGATAAGTGGACTACAGTATACAGAGTCCTGGTGTGAAGTGGACTACAGTATACAGAGTCCTGGTGTGAAGTGGACTAATATACAGAGTCCTGGTGTGAAGTGGACTACAGTATACAGAGTCCTGGTGTGAAGTGGACTACAGTATACAGAGTCCTGGTGTGAAGTGGACTACAGTATACAGAGTCCTGGTGTGTGGTGACTTGCGGCGTCATACAAATGCAATACTTGGCGACATGTTTTTACGTCAGCTGCGACACTTCGATTCGGCAAATATCACCCGTGTCCATACACATTCCATGGAGAGGGTGGGATGCACCCGAAATATCCCAGTTGCAGGCGTCTGAATTGAGCACGGGTGTAGTTTGCATACTTTTGCAGGGGCACCTGTCCCTCCAATGCTGAATTGTGCGTCCTATGCGGCTAAATGCTGTCCATTTCAAAGCTTATGGCAGGTCTACTATTGAGACAGATGTGTACGTGTGCAGATGTGTGTGCATGTGAGACAGATGTGTACATGTGCAGATGTGTGTGCATGTGAGACAGATGTGTACATGTGAGACAGGTGTGTACATGTGAGACAGGTGTGTACATGTGCAGATGTGTGTACATATGCAGATGTATGCACATGTGAGACTGATGTGTACATGTGCAGATGTGTGTGCATGTGAGACTGATGTGTACATGTGCAGATGTGTGTGCATGTGAGACAGGTGTGTGAATTGCACATGTGTGTGCACGTGAGACAGGATGTGTGTATGTGCAGATGCGTACACGTGCCGATGTATGCACTGTGCATGTGCCGGACTGCAGTGGTGGGTACAAACACCACCGGGTACAAACACCGGGTACACCGGGTACAAACACCACCTGCAGTGGTGGGTACAAACACCACCGGCGCCGAGGTACTGTTGCGTCGACCTTGACACGACCAACTTCACACGACACAGTGCCCCGAACTGACCACACCCAACATTATGCCATGCGCCGATCGAGGCATTAGCAAGTCTGTGAGAACGACCAGGGCACGGTGGTAAGACACGTGACATGCCGATGGGCATATATCGTGCATAGACAATGTATAGGCGACGTGTGCTAAATTCGTGTGAATTCAGTCAGACCGGCTCGGCAACGCCATGACTCACGCTTGTTGTGGCTAGGTGTGGGTATGCCTCCGTGTGTTGGGTGTGGGTATACCTCCGTGTGTTGGGTGTGGGTACACCTCCGTGTGTTGGTTGTGGGTGCACCTATGGTGTGGATATACCTCCGCGTGTTGGGTGCGGGTACACCTCCGTGTGTTGGGTGTGTGCACACTTCTGTGTGTTGAGTGTGGGTACACCTCCTTGTGTTGGGTGCGGGTACACCTCCGTGTGTTGAGTGTGGGTACACCTCCTTGTGTTGGGTGCGGGTACACCTCCGTGTGTTGGGTGTGGGTATACCTCCGTGTGTTGGGTGCGGGTACACCTCCGTGTGTTGGGTGCGGGTACACCTCCGTGTGTTGGGTGTATGCACACTTCTGTGTGTTGAGTGTGGCTATACCTCCTTGTGTTGGGTGCGGGTACACCTCCGTGTGTTGGGTGCGGGTACACCTCCGTGTGTTGGGTGTGTGCACACTTATGTGTGTTGGGTGTGGGTACACCTCCTTGTGTTGGGTGCGGGTACACCTCCGTGTGTTGGGTGTGTGCACACTTCTGTGTGTTGAGTGTGGGTACACCTCCTTGTGTTGGGTGCGGGTACACCTCCGTGTGTTGAGTGTGGGTACACCTCCTTGTGTTGGGTGCGGGTACACCTCCGTGTGTTGGGTGTGGGTATACCTCCGTGTGTTGGGTGCGGGTACACCTCCGTGTGTTGGGTGCGGGTACACCTCCGTGTGTTGGGTGTATGCACACTTCTGTGTGTTGAGTGTGGCTATACCTCCTTGTGTTGGGTGCGGGTACACCTCCGTGTGTTGGGTGCGGGTACACCTCCGTGTGTTGGGTGTGTGCACACTTATGTGTGTTGGGTGTGGGTACACCTCCTTGTGTTGGGTGCGGGTACACCTCCGTGTGTTGGGTGTGTGCACACTTCTGTGTGTTGGGTGTGGGTACACCTCCTTGTGTTGGGTGCGGGTACACCTCCGTGTGTTGGGTGCGGGTACACCTCCGTGTGTTGGGTGTGTGCACACTTCTGTGTGTTGAGTGTGGGTATACCTCCTTGTGTTGGGTGCGGGTACACCTCCGTGTGTTGGGTGTGGATATACCTCCGCGTGTTGGGTGTGGGTATACCTCCGCGTGTTGGGTGCGGGTACACCTCCGTGTGCTGGGTGTGGGTATACCTCCGTGTGTTGGGTGCGGGTACACCTCCGTGTGTTGGGTGTGGGTACACCTCCGTGTGTTGGGTGTGTGCACACTTCTGTGTGTTGAGTGTGGGTATACCTCCTTGTGTTGGGTGTGGGTATACCTCCGTGTATTGGGTGTGGATACACCTCCGTGTGTTGGGTGTGGGTACACCTCCGTGTGTAGGGTGCGGGTACATCTATGTGTGTGTGGTGTAGGGTGCGGGTACACCTGTGTGTGTTGGGTGCGGATGCACCTCGGTATGTTGCCATAGGAGGGTACAAATCCATGTACCTGTGCGCGGGTATAGCAATGTATACCTGTGTGTGGGTATGTCAATGTGTACCTGTGTGCGGGTATATCAATGTGTACCTGTGTGCTGGTATGCAATGTGTACCTGTGTGGTGGTATATCAATGTGTATCTGTGTGGGGGTATATCAATGTGTACTTGTGTGCTGGTGCGTCTCTGCGCGTTCCCCTACGACTAACTGGGGTCTACTGACTGGTGCCGCCACCCTCTCCCTCTCTGCCACACGACTCGGGAGAAGATCACTGTAGCATGAAGTGCGTCACCAGCATAGTGACGACACGCCTCCTGCGGGCCGACGTCTGACCTCATGACAGTCGGTCGGGTCCAACTGTCAGGTCGGGCCCAACTGTCGTCCTGCAGCAGCAGGAACGTCCTGTGGCCAGGCAGCCAGTGCTGAAGTACGTCCGTCATTTCAGCAACTGACCGTTTGAGCATAGTGACCAGCGTGGTCAGATAATTGTCATAATTGTGATAAATGATCATTGCTCCAGTGATAATTTTTCAGCGAGTAGTGGTGGGTATCATATGGGGTGCCCTGCGATAATTATCCGGTACGTAGTGGTGAATGTCTGGCAGGCCATGGTATAATTGTCCGACCCGTAGTGGTGGACATTATCTGAAGGGTCCTGATGAAACTGTTCGGCCAGTAGTGGTGGGTATTAACTGGTGGATTTTGTAATAATTGTCCGGCCCGTAGTGGTGGGTATTATCTGGTGGGCCCCGTGATACTTGTCCGGCCCATAGTGGTGGGTATTATCTGGTGGGCCCCGTGATACTTGTCCGGCCGTAGTGTTGGAAATTGTCTGGCGGGCGCTGTGATGAGTTGATAGCAGGTAACGTTGGGCGCTGTATAGCGGTCCTGCAAAGTATTGATCCCTGTGTAGAGCCGATAACGTTTTGTCTCCACAACTGAAGACTCAGTGATGTTCACGTTCAATGTACCTATATTCCCTCCGTCCATTATATGCTTAGTCGCCACGCCCAGAAGCTCCTGAAGTTTCCACGCCCCGTGTCCATTATCCATGTTTAGTGACTCTTCAGTTTCCACATCGATATGGCATTTAGTCTCAAATTCGCGGTGTGTATGCATTCTTTTATTAATTTAACATGATGGCGAGCACCGAAATGATTTTTTTCAGTATTATCTACGCCGAGTCATAGGTTAGAATATGTATGTCAAGTAGACCTTTTCCACATGCGCACACATGCACATGTATGCATCCATAGCTCCAGACATGCATGTTCTGTGGAAAGGTATCCTGAAACAGTAACACCGCCATAAAACTGCAGCAAATGCATGGTTTCCACCACGATTTTGCGTGTTCTTCGATCTCCGCATGGAAGCAGAGCAAACTGAGTTGTTTTGTGTCAACTCTCGGGATAGTATATTACAAGGGACGACTGCACAGGATGTGGTCCGCAGCCATCCAGTATATGCGTCGCACGGTAGACTGCACAGGATGGTCCCAGCCATCCAGTGTATGCGTCGCACGGTAAGACTGTACAGGATGTGGTCCGCAGTCATCCAGTATATGCGTCGCACGGTAAGACTGCACAGGATGTGGTCAGCAGCCATCCAGTATATGCGTCGCACGGTAAGACTACACAGGATGTGGTCCGCAGTCATCCAGTATAGCGTCGCACGGTAAGACTGCACAGGATGTGGTCAGCAGCCATCCAGTATATGCGTCGCACGGTAAGACTGCACAGGATGTGGTCAGTAGTCATCCAGTATATGCGTCGCACGGTAAGACTGCACAGGATGTGGTCCGCAGTCATCCAGTATATGCGTCGCACGGTAAGACTGTACAGGATGTGGTCAGTAGTCATCCAGTATATGCGTCGCACGGTAAGACTGCACAGGATGTGGTCCGTAGTCATCCAGTATATGCGTCGCACGGTAAGACTGCACAGGATGTGGTTCTCAGCCATCCAGTATATGCGTCGCACGGTAGGACTGCATAGGATGTGGTCCTCAGCCATCCAGTATATGCGTCGCACGGTAAGACTACACAGGATGTGGTCCGCAGTCATCCAGTATATGCGTCGCACGGTATGACTGCACATGATGTGGTCCGCAGTCATCCAGCATATGCGTCGCACGGTAAGACTGCACATGATGTGGTCCGTAGTCATCCAGTATATACGTCGCACGGTAAGACTGCACATGATGTGGTCCGTAGTCATCCAGTATATGCGTCGCACGGTAAGACTGTACAGGATGTGGTCAGTAGTCATCCAGTATATGCGTCGCACGGTAAGACTGCACATGATGTGGTCCGCAGTCATCCAGTATATGCGTCGCACGGTAAGACTGCACAGGATGTGGTCCGTAGTCATCCAGTATATGCGTCGCACGGTAAGACTGCACAGGATGTGGTCCGTAGTCATCCAGTATATACGTCGCACGGTAGGACTGCACAGGATGTGGTCCTCAGCCATCTAGTTTATGTGTGGGTACCTGACGTGTGAAACAGTAGGTGTTGCCTGGGTTATGATCCGGGTGCTTGAATTGATGTGCATTGGAGATACCAGCGTTTTCGGCTCACGGATTTGTTTCGTGTAAAATAGGTAACTAACTCTATTTCTGCGACGCAGCCCTGGGTCTCCATAACATGTGATAAATACACACACAAAACATGCAAAGGCTGCAGAGAGAAAGAGAGGGAGGCATACGTACACAGACACACACACATACACACACACACACACACATATATATATATATATATATATATATATATATATATATATATATATATATATATATATATTCCGGTTTGTAATATATAGCTGTAAGTCGACTGACACTACTGACACTATTGCCTTCCGCCAGCCATGTTCTGTTGGGATACTGCCTATCACTGAGGCACACAAAAGGCTGGTTTTCGACCGGCTTAGGGAGGAGAATGAAAAATGTTTAGATTTCGGAAAACGTGTAAGATTTGAAGAGCTAATATTCGGTGGTTCCGCTTAGGCTATTCACTTTCTAGTACATTGTTTTTAGGTTTCCATATAATTGCATTGCAGTGCAATTAGTGCAATGGAACGCCCCAGATTCGCCAGTGCCGCCTGCAGAGCTCATGGCATAATAACTAAGGTCCTACTGACGCCACTCTGGCGCGACGCACGTCGGCGAGGACGGGGTCCGCGGCTGGAGAGGGGGGGGGACCGTGCGTCATCGCTCCCCGCTGTCGATAGTTGTGACATTCCGTCGCGCGGCATGGGCGAGGCACGCTTGGCGCCAGCCGGACCTCACAACAAAAACGGCCCGCCACAAAGAGAGGTCCTGCCTGTGCACCAAGCTGACACCACTGCAGTCGGAGGTTCGGTGCACGCCAGCTCGGTGTACGCCAGCTCGGTGTACGCCAGCTCGGTGTACGCCAGCTCGGTGTACGCCAGCTCGGTGTACGCCAGCTCGGTGTACGCCAGCTCGGTGTACGCCAGTTCGGTGTACGCCAGTTCGGTGTACGCCAGCTCGGTGTACGCCAGCTCGGTGTACCCCAGTTCGGTGTACGCCAGTTCGCACCTGTGGAGAGCCAGCCTACCGTGTGGCGTGTCGGGTGTTTCGCGGTAGTTCGACGGCGGGGCGGGGGACTGCCGTGTCTCCCACCTGCACTGGATGCACCACGTGATGTCTCGTGCAGACCCCACGCCAGTCGCCGGCGCAGCCGCTGTGGTAGGTTCGACACGGCGGTGGTGGTCTGCTGGGTCTGCTGGGTCTGCTGGTGTGGGATCAGCGAGTGCCACCGCGCGCTAGCTGGGCACGTGCCGTCGACATGGTATGCGTACCGTCGACATCATACGTGCCGTCAATATTGTACGTGCCGTCGACATCACACGTGCCATCGACATCGTATATGCCGTCAACATAGTATGCGTACCGTCGACATCACACGTGCCATCGACATCGTATGCGTACCGTCGACATCGTACGTGCCGTCGACATTGCACGTATCGTCGACATCATACGTGCCGTCGACATCGTGTGGCGCTCCGACCCGTGTCTAGCAGTCGACAACGACTCGCGTTGGTATGGAACAATCCGCTGAGCATCATCGATCCTTTGCGACAAGCCATGCCCACCCATCGCCGTGGGTCCGCTCGGTATCTCGGACTGTATGCAGCATGAAGCAACTCATCGTCAGGACCACAGCGGAATGTGTCGAACGGGCTGCGGTGGCCGTCACAGCGGCCAGTCAGCGCCGGTCAGCCGCGCCACAATCCTGCAGCTGAACTACAACTTAATCCGGCGACAGACATTGGTCGGGCTCCGCCGCTGACACCGCCTGGGCGCCGTGCGGCGCATGATCTTCGCAGCCAGCGCAGGCCGCGGCCGGATTCCGTTGACTGCCGGACAGGGCTTGGTCGGACTGGCGGAGACGAAGTTGTACCGCTTGTCCATCGGACACCGTCCACATAATGTCCTAGCACTTCGAGATTATTCCAGTCCCAACGCACCGACAGACTGCGACACAGAGTTTAACACAGGCACGCTTCGTGGTGGCGGGTGCATTTCAGGCCCTGCGGCGCGTGCACAGAGGTCATGACACTGGCACGTGCGCAGAGGCTATGACACTGGCACGTGTTTTGGCCGGGATTAACTGACAAGGATGCTGGTTGTGGTTCACCAAGCTGGTTGTGAGCCACTTGGCAAGGGCCTGCGGGCTGCACACTTGCTACGTGGTGAGAACTTAGTTCAGTATATTTTCGGCGATGGTGTGTATGCTGTCAACTTTTGGAAAGACACACGTATCTGTCTGTTGGAGGACACGGCAGTCATGCTACTGCTAGCGCTCCGCTCACACCTAACGGAGGAGAAGCGAACTATAAGCATACGATAGCGATGAATGGCAGCGTGAGCCACCGGACGCTAAATCTTGAAGATAGTCGTAAAAAGAAGAAGGAAGTAGTGCATGTAGAAGTTGTGCCCACTGCGTTAGATAGCCTCATCATTTCCGTACGAACAGATGCCAAGCGACTCCCGGTATCACCACTGTTATTGTTAGTCAATGGCGTTCAAATGCCAGTGTGTTTCTAGATTTCCACATAGGTTAGACATCACATAGCATTAGAGCTTAGTGCATAGCATTAGAAGCGCGGACGGTGCGGTGTGGTCGATTGCCACATGGGATATGTTGGCCAAGCAAATATATTAACTAAAGATGGAATTTTCTGAAGGCATCGCTGGCTTCAATTCGCTTAATCCTGCTGAACTGGCATGTCTGCTGTGCTTCTTCAAATTTGCTTAAAGATGAGATAACTTCGCAACGAGAAACCTCTGGGGTGGTGGCATTGATAGAATTCTAGAGATCGCAAGAGCAGTGGTGTATACTTGCATTTTCTTGGAATGATCGAACACTACTAGTTTCTGGGGGCGGGGTGGTCAAATGATTAGAGTGTTGAACTCTGTATGCGAAGGTTCTGGGTTCAGCACTCGAACCATTTGGAACACTTTCCAGTCCTCACGCGGCCCACCGACGAGAAACGATGTGTGGCGCTCCATTAGCCGTGATCGTGCATATAGCGCGTGGTGAACCACCCAATAAACAAGGAAGCAGCATTACTTGTTTCTGATGAATTGCTTGGATTAGCATCGGTCCCATTAAATGACCGGTGACGGATTAAGCCATCCAGGAATAGCCAAAGTTTTGAGGCCAGATTTACCTTAACAGGGAAGGATATACCAATCAATTTTGATGACCAGTGAAAAAAAAATATATCTGACCAAATCAATAAAACATTCGTAGAAAATCGGTCCTATCTGATTTCAACGTTTTGGAGACAGGCAAGGTGTGGAAGGGCATTTATTCCATGCCCCTCTGAATCATGGGGCGGACCCAGGAGTTTTCATGGCGGCACTCATCTAGAGGGATGCCAGTGATTGCGAAAATGCCGAGGGGTGCACTCGAGTGTCTCTGAAAGTGCGTCTTTTCTCCTGAGTAAGGCTCCTTCGACTGAAATACTCAAGGGAGGGGAGGGACATGCATTCGAGCATCACGGACAGGCATCTCTTCGAAGTGGCACATTGACTAGAAAATGCAAGGGATGGAGGGAGGAATCGTGCACTCGAACAACCCTGAGGGGTACCGCATGTATATACCTCTGTGCCCCCACCCCCACAAACACTTGGATTCGTCCCCATCGGGATCCACCAGCAACTGCATCCCGTGTCACTGCGGTGGACACACAAACCCGTCCCGTGTCACTGCGGTGGACACTCAAACCCGTCCCGTGTCACTGCGGTGGACATTCAAACCCGTCCCCTGTCACTGCCGGGGACACTCAAACCCGTCCCGTGTCACTGCGGTGGACATTCAAACCCGTCCCGTGTCACTGCGGTGGACATCCAAACCAGTAATGGCCAATAAAAACAAGTAATAAAAAGGTATATTACAAGCCAGTAATAAAAGGGATCTGGCGTCGATACGGTCTGCGTGCGTCAAGGCCGGTGGGCGAGACTTACAGGGTTGCGCATGCGCTGAATGTATGTCCGCTGAATGCACTAACCTTGTCCATGCCGCGATGTGCAATATACCACTTTAAAAATCCTCATATTGTCCCAATTTTGTCCTCACCTGAATTAGAATGCATGGCGATTTGCCATATCGGTGTTTTCCAGCGTCACTTGCCGGGGCTGTTTCCACTCATATCTAAACAGAGAACTCTTCGGGCCGAGCCATCAACCCCGGATGAGGAACAGAACGGGGAGAGGTTGTTCGTGTCTGCGTGCTGCATTATTTCCTGCACTCCTGCATCCCTGACCGAGGTGAACTGACCCTGAGCGGGCTGGAAAACAACGGCCGTCTCGTGTGCTACACGCCCACCGCGTGGCACCGACCTGCCGGCACAGACAGCTGCACACGTTGGGCCAGCGGTGTACCGCACAGCAGGGAAGTCAGCACATCGCGTCAGCGGTGTACCACACAGCAGGGTAGTCAGCACATCGCGTCGAGCAGAAGTCAGCACATCGCGTTAGCAACACAACAGGGAAGTCAGCACACAGCAGGGTAGTCAGCACATCGCGTCAGCGGTGTACACCAAAGCAGCACATCGCGTCAGGTACTCCCCCCAACAGGGAAGTCAGCACATCGCGTTAGCGGTACACCACACAGCAGGGAAGTCAGCACATCGCGTTAGCGGTACACCACACAGCAGGGTAGTCAGCACATCGCGTTAGCGGTACACCACACAGCAGGGAAGTCAGCACATCGCGTCAGCGGTGTACCACACAGCAGGGAAGTCAGCACGTGCAATGTTGGAACTGAGTACAGCATGTTGCACATTGCATACAGCTCTCGTACTACGGTACATGAAACGGTGCATACATTGGCGCCCAAGTAAGAACTTTTCAGACTAGTGGGAGTATCCACAAGAGACATTTGTGTCCAGAATATCCAGAGGCCTCTGCAGGTGCAATCTTACAATTGTTTCGTTGTGCAGGGGATGTCCGGGGCGCCTCCAAACCTTTGCAATCGGCAACTGTGGAGCATGCATTATATACGGGTAGATGTTGGAAAGTGAGATCGGGTCTGGTGACCCTCCGCCACACCAGCCTTGTGAAGCAAAGGTCCACCCATCTCACTGTCCAGTCCACTGGACCGTGCAGTAAGACCGCGGAAGTAGACGGCGAAGTGGTACTAGCCTGGTTGGTCATGTCAGCTAGGTCATGTTATGACACTTGGTCAAGACAATTACTCATGTCAGCCCGTAGTTATTGGAGCAGTCCATCATTTGCACTCACGTTCATGCATTCGGAAAAATATAATCCAGTTTGTTCAGCTGTGGTTTTCTTCAGCATGAGTAAGCAATAACTGAATTAGCTTTTATGTCCGAATGGAGTTGGCGTCCGCTACGATGCTATGGCCTGCGCGAATAAGGTAGTGGGTAGAGGTGGCAAAGCTCAGACTCGAGGACCCAACCCCCGGGCCCGACATAGGCCCAAACAGGCCCCTGTCGGGCCTGGTCGTCAGTTCCTCCACAGCGTTCCATGCAAAAGTTAAATTTGGACCGAACCTGGGACTTACGTCGGGCTCGTACCGGCTCTGGGACTTCAGAGGTCGGGTTCGGGTCGGGCTTGGGCCCGATCATTTTTGCAGATTGCCATCTCTATTAATGTGTCAAGGCAGCTGGCAACTGGCTGGCAACGCATCGTCGAGACTCCCATTACCGGCCGGCCGACTGGGCGCGGCGGGCGGCTGGCGGAGGAAAATTTTGCTACCGTATAAAATTTTGGTCAACACTAGATTTAAAAAAAAAATGCCTCACCGTGACGACAAGAACATGATGAATAAGAATCCAATCAGTTCCAAAGCAAATTCGCAAAAGATGTGCATCGTCCCTAGCTAACCACCATGTGGCATCGTTTATCAGCCGCTGATCGGTGTGTTCATGTTTTCAGAACGGCGGTGAACCTCAGGGTGGGCGGTGCCAGCTGAGACCTTCAGCGGGCGGCCGTAACCTTCGCGACCACCTGCCGCCAGTTGTGCGCAGCTGCCACCTCCCGGAGCAGCTGCCAGCCGCCGTGGGCCGCGTCAGCTGCCGCTGCCGATGCCGTCGTCACGAAACGGAAGTCACGCCGGCGGCGGGGGGCGCGTCACCGTGTACCGGCGCCCCCAGCCGTCGCCGGGTCAGCACAACTCCATCGTGCCCGTGCCGTCGGTGGGTGCCCTGCGCTCTGTAGCACACCCACGGCGCGTGACCTTCACTCGGGACACGCACACGCCGCGCCGTTCGCCGCCGTTCCTTGCACGAGCCACCCGTGTCGCGCCTTTCCCACGCTATCGCCGACGCACCGTCACGTCACCTTAGAGAGGCGTGACAGGTGCGGCGCAACGGCGACCAGCCGTACTGCCGTATCGTGTACTCGTGTGCCCGTGCTCGTGGCATGACCACACGCATGGCCCATTGGCCCATTGGCACCACTACTTCTACGGCCGTGGATACGGTCGGTGGCCGGCTGGAGTCAATGCTGGTGCGATCACACGCACGGTTTGTGGCCTGCTGGAATCACTTCTTCCACGATCATACGTATGCAGTTTTTAACCGACTGGAACCACTACTTCTGTGACCACACATGTGGTTTTAACCGACTGGAATCACTACTTTCACGACCACACATGTGTTTTTTTCTACCGACTGGAGCCACTACTTCCACGACCACACGTATGGTTCTTTACTGATTGGAACCACCACTTCCACGACCACATAAATTGTTCTAACCGACTGGAGACACTACGTCTACGACCACACATATGGTTTTTAACCAACTGGAGCCACTACTTCAACGACCACACCTATGGTTTTTAACCGACTGCAGCCACTACTTCCACGACTACACATATGGTTGTTAGCCAATTGGAACCACGACGACCACAATACATGTGTTGAACTAGCACTGGACGCGTTCTTGCCAGTCTTACGACCACGGTTGTCATGCGGTTACCACCCGTCCCAGCTGTCGTGTGCTAGGATGGGGCGGTATCCATACCGTTGGACACGGAATGTACAGGTGCCATTTGAGTGGCCTGTGGTCGGTCGGGACCTGCGGCCGTCGGTCCATTAACAGCCAACCCAGACGGGCCTGCTGATGGGCCAGCCGAGGGACACCCAGCCTGCTCGTTAGAGCTCGTCTGCCCACGCAGTCGCCGCCAGGCTCCGAGACTGGTTAAGGATGCTACTGGACAGCTGGCTGGTCAGGCACCGTCCCACACGTGCTGGCTGGTCAGGTACCGCCCGACACGTGCTGGCTGGTCAGGCACCGCCCGACACGTGCCGGCTGGTCAGGTACCGCCCGACACGTGGTGGCTGGTCAGGCACCGCCCGACACGTGTCGGCTGGTCAGGTATCGCCCGACACGTGGTAGCTGGTCATGTACCGCCCGACACGGCCGGCTGGTCAGGTACCGTCCCACACGTGCTGGCTGGTCATGTACCGCCCGACACGTGCCGGCTGGTCAGGTATCGCCCGACACGTGGTAGCTGGTCAGGTACCGCCCGACACGTGCTGGCTGGTCAGGTACCGCCCGACACGTGCTTGCTGGTCAGACACCGCCCGACACGTGCTTGCTGGTCAGGCACCGCCCGACACGTGCCGGCTGGTCAGGTACCGCCCGACACGTGGTGGCTGGTCAGGCACCGCCCGACACGTGTCGGCTGGTCAGGTATCGCCCGACACGTGGTAGCTGGTCATGTACCGCCCGACACGGCCGGCTGGTCAGGTACCGTCCCACACGTGCTGGCTGGTCAGGTACCGCCCGACACGTGCCGGCTGGTCAGGTATCGCCCGACACGTGGTAGCTGGTCAGGTACCGCCCGACACGTTCCGGCTGGTCAGGTACCGCCCGACACGTGCTGGCTGGTCAGGCACCGCCCGATACGTGCTGGCTGGTCAGGCACCGCTCAACATGTACTGGCTGGTGCAGCTGCTACCGCTGCGTTTCTACCGCTTCAGGTTGTCTGACGCTGTGGTCCGGTCAGACTGATCCAGGTGGGGACGTGGTGTGGTTAGACTGGTCCAGGCAGAGGTGTAACCGGGTCAGACTGGACCAGGTAGCGATGTGTTCGGGTCAGACTGGTCCAGGTGGGTATGTGTTCGGGTCAGACTGGACCAGGTAGCGATGTGTTCGGGTCAGACTGGTCCAGGTGGGTATGTGTTCGGGTCAGACTAGTTCAGTTCGCCACACGGCAGCAACGTGCACAACAGCCGTCTGTGTGCACGGCTGTGTGACCTGTGTGCACGTGACCAAGTAGTCTCCCAAATTGTGCAGACTTCAGGTGGTCCGAGCGAATGCAAGACGCAGTAAAAGTCGAACGGAAGCGAGAACCGCGTCAACGCGTGACATGTTCAAGTCTGTCCTGCTGGGTAATGTTCCGACATTTGACGTTAGACTAGCGAAGTGTTCGGGACTTGTGTGCTGAAATGGGGCGTCGCAGCTGAATTACAGGAATCTTAGAATGGAGGTGAGAAAGCAAAATAGGCAACGTCGTGAACACGCATGCTAAGGAGGAAAGCCTGCAGCAAGCGCGTGCTTAATGCTGTTCTGCAAGGGCGCCGAAAGCTGAAACATCTGCCGTGCACGCCGTTCTGTGCCTCTATGCGTGTGCACACATGTGTGTGCATGCTGCGCAACAGAGCTGCAGCGCTGACAAACGCACGCTTAACGAGCTGAGCTCACGCTTTCGGTGCGTAACCCCCATAAAGAACCATAGACCACCTTGCAAAACGTCACACTCCAGGCCTGACCGCGCCTCGCCGTCAGCCGAAACGTCACACTCCAGGCCTGACCGCGCCTCGCCGTCACACTCCAGGCCTGACCGCGCCTCGCCGTCACACCCAGGCCTGACCGCGCCTCGCCGTCACACTCCAGGCCTGACCGCGCCTCGCCGTCACACTCCAGGCCTGACCGCGCCTCGCCGTCACACTCCAGGCCTGACCGCGCCTCGCCGTCACACTCCAGGCCTGACCGCGCCTCGCCGTCACACTCCAGGCCTGACCGCGCCTCGCCGTCACACTCCAGGCCTGACCGCGCCTCGCCGTCACACTCCAGGCCTGACCGCGCCTCGCCGTCACACTCCAGGCCTGACCGCGCCTCGCCGTCACACTCCAGGCCTGACCGCGCCTCGCCGTCACACTCCAGGCCTGACCGCGCCTCGCCGTCACACTCCAGGCCTGACCGCGCCTCGCCGTCACACTCCAGGCCTGACCGCGCCTCGCCGTCACACTCCAGGCCTGACCGCGCCTCGCCGTCACACTCCAGGCCTGACCGCGCCTCGCCGTCACACTCCAGGCCTGACCGCGCCTCGCCGTCACACTCCAGGCCTGACCGCGCCTCGCCGTCACACTCCAGGCCTGACCGCGCCTCGCCGTCACACTCCAGGCCTGACCGCGCCTCGCCGTCACACTCCAGGCCTGACCGCGCCTCGCCGTCACACTCCAGGCCTGACCGCGCCTCGCCGTCACACTCCAGGCCTGACCGCGCCTCGCCGTCACACTCCAGGGCTGACCGCGCCTCGCCGTCACACTCCAGGCCTGACCGCGCCTCGCCGTCACACTCCAGGCCTGACCGCGCCTCGCCGTCACACTCCAGGCCTGACCGCGCCTCGCCGTCACACTCCAGGCCTCTGACCGCGCCTCGCCGTCACACTCCAGGCCTGACCGCGCCTCGCCGTCAGCCGAAACGTCACACTCCAGGCCTGACCGCGCCTCGCCGTCAGCCGCTCTCTCTCTCTCAACTTGCATTTGGTGTTTGATTCGCTCGAACCACCTTATGTCGGTGCAGTTCTGGGGAGCATTCGGTTGTTGGATGTCACGGGGCTTTGACCAGCCCGGCTCTGTCAGATTAGGTCATGCAGGTAAATATCAGCGAAATATTTCGGGGAGGACAGGATGAATGAATGTGGCTGCGGAGAAGACGAGAAACGAAAACGTCTCAACTGAACTTCAGCTGACCTGATCTAATACAGGCCATGAGCTTCACGTCGCCTGTAGCTGTTTCTTCGGCGCGCACACTTAGTGGCTCGGAGGACTTCGAGACACGGCGGGCTCCCCTTCTCCAACAGTGACCGACTGCTGTAAAACTCCGGTACCGTTGCCAGACTTTGAAACAGGCTGTGGCGCCGGGTCCCGACTCCCGTACCACACGTCGCCATGCACGGACCCTCGGCCCGAAGGCTGTGGCACTGGGTCCCGTCTCCCGTACCACACGCCGTCATGCACGGACCCTCGGCCCAAAGGCTGTGGCGGCGAGTCCCGTCTCCCGTACCACACGCCGTCATGTACGGACCCTCGGCCCGAAGGCTGTGGTGCCGAGTCCCGTCTCCCGTACCACACGCCGTCATGTACGGACCCTCGGCCCAAGCCGCGCTGGTGCGCAGCTCAGGCAGCCACGCGGCGGCAGTGGCGCCGCGGCGCGGCACGCCGCCGCACTACATGACCGGACGACCGGCCTCTCTCCGCGTGGGCCGCGCGACTGCCCACACCTGACCTCATGCATGCCTCCTCATCGGATCTCATTTGGGCCAAATGTAGCCCAGGTAGCGGCGGGAGGGGGCGGTGCTGAGACGATGGTCCAACGACCACAGCTGGAACAGATGCGACCGCACCGACCGCACCAGGTGCAAGGTGTCACGGGGGGAGGTGGTACTAGGACGACCGCGGCTGGAACAGACGTGGCTGCGCCGGCAGTGGCGGGCCCAAGGTGTCACGGGGGGAGGTGGTACTAGGACGACCGCGGCTGGAACAGACGTGGCTGCGCCGGCAGTGGCGGGCCCAAGGTGTCACGGGGGGAGGTGGTACTAGGACGACCGCGGCTGGAACAGACGTGGCTGCGCCGGCAGTGGCGGGCCCAAGGTGTCACGGGGGGGAAGGTGGTACTAGGACGACCGCGGCTGGAACAGACGTGGCTGCGCCGGCAGTGGCGGGCCCAAGGTGTCACGGGGGGAGGTGGTGCTAGGACGACCGCGGCTGGAACAGACGTGGCTGCGCCGGCAGTGCCGGGCCCAAGGTGTCACGGGGGGAGGTGGTACTAGGACGACCGCGGCTGGAACAGACGTGGCTGCGCCGGCAGTGCCGGGCCCAAGGTGTCACGGGGGGAGGTGGTGCTAGGACGACCGCGGCTGGAACAGACGTGGCTGCGCCGGCAGTGCCGGGCCCAAGGTGTCACGGGGGAGGTGGTACTAGGACGACCGCGGCTGGAACAGACGTGGCTGCGCCGGCAGTGCCGGGCCCAAGGTGTCACAGGGGGAGGTGGTACTAGGACGACCGCGGCTGGAACAGACGTGGCTGCGCCGGCAGTGGCGGGCCCAAGGTGTCACAGGGGGAGGTGGTACTAGGACGACCGCGGCTGGAACAGACGTGGCTGCGCCGGCAGTGCCGGGCCCAAGGTGTCACGCTCGACCGCCGTTGCGCCAAGCATGACGTCACGCATTCAAATGAGCCGGGTAGAATGAGTGGTCAGGCGCACGGCAACAGAGCTCAGACGAGCAGCCTCTCGCCGTTCAGGGGCGGATCCAGGGGCGGATTTATGGCAGCTCCTCCGCTGGGTAGCGCGGAGGTGCCCGCCCCTCGGGCTCCCGGTTCACTGCGGAGGGGATACCACGGTATACCACGGTATACCACGGTATACCACAGGTATGCCCTCGTCTCGATCGGATGGCAAGTTGGTGGGATCCTTTGGAAATGTTCCAAGCTGACCGACACCCCCTGCCCCTTCAAGAGAAGATAGCACGTAAATGACAAATACTGGCAAGTGGTGACGAACAGTTAGTATTTTATAGCTGCCTTTGAAGACTGCCTACTACTGCTGCCTTTCAGCCACCCAATCCAATAATCAGGCGACTAAACATGCACGACTACTGATGGCACCGCAGAGGGCGATTGTGTCACTGCATACTTAGCACTGGTTCACGGACCGCTCGACGCTCAACAGCCGCATCAGGTGTCCAACCACCGTGATACACAAATTGCCGATTAGTCAAAGTCGACTGCCCAGCGGCTGACCCAGCTGTTCGCACATGGCCTGTTCTGTACTGCGGATGCATGCGTGGTCACAATCGGCGCTGTGCATGGTCGCAGTCCATGCTGTGCGTGGATGCAGTTCGTGCTGTGCAAGATCGCAGTCCCGCTGTACATTATTGCAATCCGTACTGTGCATGGTCGCAGTCTGGCGTGCATGGTCGCTGTCCATGCTGTGCGTGGTTACAGTCCGCACTGTGCGTGGTCGCAGTACATGCTGTGCAAGATCGCAGTCCTGTTGTGCATTATTGCAGTCCATAATGTGCATCGTCGCAGTCTGGCGTGCATCGTCGCAGTCTGGCGCGCATGGTCGCAGTCTGGCGTGCATGGTCGCAGTCCGCGCTGTGCGTTGTCGCAGTCCGTGCTGTGCTGTGCGTCGCATCCCGTGCGTCGTCGAAGTCCCGCTGTGCACAGTCACAGTCCGCGTTCTGCGTGGTTGCTGAGCGCCGGCCGACTGTAAATGAGCACCAGCAGTGTGTATCGAAGGTCGCGCGGCAGACACGTCCCATTGCCAGGTGCAGATGCGTACATACCTGACGCGGCACCGTGTCAAGGTCACACGACCGGCCAGCGTCCTAGCTGTGATGGTGATGGTGAGGGAGGCGGCACTGGCGCATTGTGTCGAGCAATACGTCAGACAAACAGGACACCGAGGTGGCACTGGCAGAGTGTGTGGTGAACGAATGAGTGGGGAGACGCAATACGCACACGCAAACGGACTATCATAAGTTCAACAATAGCACTCACCAACAGAAGTGCTATAGTGCAAACAGAATGCACTTCGGAAGACGGGAGCCTGGGCGCCACGTACTACCATGACCATCAGGCATGCGAGAAGGAGCACGTGGGTCTACTCACCCCAACTGAGCAAGAGTGATGCTACAACGGGCGTGATGCTGCATCATGCGTGATACTGCAGCAGGCGTGATACTGCAGCAGGCGTGATACTGCATCAGGCGTGATAGTGCATCAGGCGTGATATTACAGCAGGTGTGATACTGCATCATCCGTGATACTGCCTCAGGCGTGATATTACAGCAGGCGTGATGCTGCATCAGGCGTGATACTGCACCGGACGTGATACTGCAGCAGGCGTGATACTGCATCAGGCGTGATAGTGCATCAGGCGTGATATTACAGCAGGTGTGATACTGCATCAGGCGTGATGCTGCCTCAGGCGTGATATTACAGCAGGCGTGATGCTGCATCAGGCGTGATACTGCACCGGACGTGATGCTTCCACAGACGTGATACTGCATCAGGCGTATCGCGGTACAGCACTCTGTCCGTGATGGGGGTCAGTGACAAGAGCGTGACGAACGTGACGAACGTCCTATCTCTATCTCTCTCTATCTCTATCTCTACTCTATCTCTATATCTATTTGCATCTCTATCTCTATCTCTATCTCTAACTCTATCTCTAACTCTATCTCTATCTCTATCTCTATCTCTATCTCTATCTCTATCTCTATCTCTATCTCTATCTCTATCTCTATCTCTAACTCTAACTCTAACTCTAACTCTATCTCTATCTCTATCTCTATCTCTATCTCTATCTCTATCTCTATCTCTATCTCTATCTCTATCTCTATCTCTATCTCTATATCTCTCTTTCTCGCTCTCGCTCTCTCTCTCTATCGCTCTCTATATCGCTCTCTCTATCGCTCTCCCTATCGCTCTCTCTCTCTATCGCTGTCTCTGTCGCTCTCTCTCTCTCTCTCTCTATCGCTCTCTCTCTCTCTCTCTATCGCTCTCTCTATCGCTCTCTCTCTCTCTATCGCTCTCTATATCGCTCTCTCTCTATCTCTCTCTCTCTCTCTCTCTCTCTATCTCTCTATATATCTCTCTATCTCTCTATCTCTCTATCTCTCTATCTCTCTATCTCTCTATCTCTCTCGCTCTCTCGCTCTCTCGCCTTCGTCACACAATCATTTTCGGTAATGGGTGATCTCCACTGACATGAACTACTTTCGGTGCCAGTTCCGTGTCACGTATGCTGCTCTACACGAGTGGTAACCTCGACTCCGCTGAAGCCCCCACCGGGTTGTAGCTACATTTTCGTCGCCGTCTGAGTTGTGGGCGTGACAAGGTCAACGCAGTCCAGCTGCCCTGAAGCCTTGGCGACTAACCACTTAGCCAATTGGCGCGGCTGCCAGCCGGTTTAGCTATTCCCAACTCCCATTCACCGACTGTGTTCGAAGCGGGCGAGACAATGACGAGATACGGTCTCCATACGCCGCCGCCTGTGTCGCCACACCGCGTGGAGCCCGAGTCATTATCGGCCGCCTTCCGTCGCCTGGTGCGCTGTGACGAGACGAGCGCTGGTGACGCTGTTGTCGGCACGTGGTGACGGTGGCGGGCGCAGGCGCCTTTGTCGCTGGTGACGCTGTTGTCGGCACGTGGTGACGGTGGCGGGCGCAGGCGCCTTTGTCGCTGGCGACGCTGTTGTCGGCACGTGGTGACGGTGGCGGGCGCAGGCGCCTTTGTCGCTGGTGACGCTGTTGTCGGCACGTGGTGACGGTGGCGGGCGCAGGCGCCTTTGTCGCTGGTGACGCTGTTGTCGGCACGTGGTGACGGTGGCGGGCGCAGGCGCCTTTGTCGCTGGTGACGCTGTTGTCGGCACGTGGTGACGGTGGCGGGCGCAGGCGCCTTTGTCGCTGGTGACGCTGTTGTCGGCACGTGGTGACGGTGGCGGGCGCAGGCGCCTTTGTCGCTGGCGACGCTGTTGTCGGCACGTGGTGACGGTGGCGGGCGCAGGCGCCTTTGTCGCTGGCGACGCTGTTGTCGGCACGTGGTGACGGTGGCGGGCGCAGGCGCCTTTGTCGCTGGCGACGCTGTTGTCGGCACGTGGTGACGGTGGCGGGCGCAGGCGCCTTTGTCGCTGGCGACGCTGTTGTCGGCACGTGGTGACGGTGGCGGGCGCAGGCGCCTTTGTCGCTGGCGACGCTGTTGTCGGCACGTGGTGACGGTGGCGGGCGCAGGCGCCTTTGTCGCTGGCGACGCTGTTGTCGGCACGTGGTGACGGTGGCGGGCGCAGGCGCCTTTGTCGCTGGCGACGCTGTTGTCGGCACGTGGTGACGGTGGCGGGCGCAGGCGCCTTTGTCGCTGGTGACGCTGTTGTCGGCACGTGGTGACGGTGGCGGGCGCAGGCGCCTTTGTCGCTGGTGACGCTGTTGTCGGCACGTGGTGACGGTGGCGGGCGCAGGCGCCTTTGTCGCTGGTGACGCTGTTGTCGGCACGTGGTGACGGTGGCGGGCGCAGGCGCCTTTGTCGCTGGTGACGCTGTTGTCGGCACGTGGTGACGGTGGCGGGCGCAGGCGCCTTTGTCGCTGGCGACGCTGTTGTCGGCACGTGGTGACGGTGGCGGGCGCAGGCGCCTTTGTCGCTGGTGACGCTGTTGTCGGCACGTGGTGACGGTGGCGGGCGCAGGCGCCTTTGTCGCTGGCGACGCTGTTGTCGGCACGTGGTGACGGTGGCGGGCGCAGGCGCCTTTGTCGCTGGTGACGCTGTTGTCGGCACGTGGTGACGGTGGCGGGCGCAGGCGCCTTTTCGCGGTTGTCGCAGTGGTGACGGTGGCGGGCGCAGGCGCCTTTGTCGCTGGTGACGCTGTTGTCGGCACGTGGTGACGGTGGCGGGCGCAGGCGCCTTTGTCGCTGGTGACGCTGTTGTCGGCACGTGGTGACGGTGGCGGGCGCAGGCGCCTTTGTCGCTGGTGACGCTGTTGTCGGCACGTGGTGACGGTGGCGGGCGCAGGCGCCTTTGTCGCTGGTGACGCTGTTGTCGGCACGTGGTGACGGTGGCGGGCGCAGGCGCCTTTGTCGCTGGTGACGCTGTTGTCGGCACGTGGTGACGGTGGCGGGCGCAGGCGCCTTTGTCGCTGGTGACGCTGTTGTCGGCACGTGGTGACGGTGGCGGGCGCAGGCGCCTTTGTCGCTGGTGACGCTGTTGTCGGCACGTGGTGACGGTGGCGGGCGCAGGCGCCTTTGTCGCTGGTGACGCTGTTGTCGGCACGTGGTGACGGTGGCGGGCGCAGGCGCCTTTGTCGCTGGTGACGCTGTTGTCGGCACGTGGTGACGGTGGCGGGCGCAGGCGCCTTTGTCGCTGGTGACGCTGTTGTCGGCACGTGGTGACGGTGGCGGGCGCAGGCGCCTTTGTCGCTGGTGACGCTGTTGTCGGCACGTGGTGACGGTGGCGGGCGCAGGCGCCTTTGTCGCTGGTGACGCTGTTGTCGGCACGTGGTGACGGTGGCGGGCGCAGGCGCCTTTGTCGCTGGTGACGCTGTTGTCGGCACGTGGTGACGGTGGCGGGCGCAGGCGCCTTTGTCGCTGGTGACGCTGTTGTCGGCACGTGGTGACGGTGGCGGGCGCAGGCGCCTTTGTCGCTGGTGACGCTGTTGTCGGCACGTGGTGACGGTGGCGGGCGCAGGCGCCTTTGTCGCTGGTGACGCTGTTGTCGGCACGTGGTGACGGTGGCGGGCGCAGGCGCCTTTGTCGCTGGTGACGCTGTTGTCGGCACGTGGTGACGGTGGCGGGCGCAGGCGCCTTTGTCGCTGGTGACGCTGTTGTCGGCACGTGGTGACGGTGGCGGGCGCAGGCGCCTTTGTCGCTGGCGACGCTGTTGTCGGCACGTGGTGACGGTGGCGGGCGCAGGCGCCTTTGTCGCTGGTGACGCTGTTGTCGGCACGTGGTGACGGTGGCGGGCGCAGGCGCCTTTGTCGCTGGTGACGCTGTTGTCGGCACGTGGTGACGGTGGCGGGCGCAGGCGCCTTTGTCGCTGGTGACGCTGTTGTCGGCACGTGGTGACGGTGGCGGGCGCAGGCGCCTTTGTCGCTGGTGACGCTGTTGTCGGCACGTGGTGACGGTGGCGGGCGCAGGCGCCTTTGTCGCTGGTGACGCTGTTGTCGGCACGTGGTGACGGTGGCGGGCGCAGGCGCCTTTGTCTGCCGGAGCGGCGGACGCTGCTGGCGGGCGACGTCCACCGCGGTCTGCTGGGGAGCCGCTTTCGTCCGGCGGACCATGCTCCGACTACGGTGCATTGTGGTCACCGAGGTGGCGCCGCCGTCGACGCTGGCAGTGGCACCCGGACCCGCAGGGCCCGCACCCTGATTCGCGCTGCGGTGACCCCGTTCAGGTCGGCTCTCCGGGAGCCCTCGGCGGTGACCCCGTTCGGGTCGAATCTCCGGGAGCCCTCGGCGGTGACCCCGTTCTAGTCGGCTCTCTGGGAGCCCTCGGCGGTCGGCGGCAGGCGGTTTTCTGGCGCAATGCTGGCGCCGCCCGCATGCGCTGCTGCACGCTGCATAGGCTCATCGATCCGCTGCGGACGGTACGCTTACAGTGACACTGTTTGTTCAGCATTCCTCCCACCTCTCTCACTGACTCATTCTCACTCATTCTCACTCATGCTCGCTCACGTTCGCTCACGCTTGCTCATTCTCGCTCATACTCACCAACTCACTCACTCACTCGCTCGCTCACTCATTCACTCACTCACTCACTCACTCACTCACTCACTCACTCACTCACTCACTCACTCATTAACTCATTCATTCGCTGGCTCGCTCTCACTATCGTTATCTCTCTCTCTCTCTCCCTCTCTCCCTCTCTCTCTCTCTCTCCCTCTCTCCCTCTCCTCTCTCTCTCTCTCTCTCTCTCCTCTCTCTCTCTCTCTCTCTCTCTCTCTCTCTCTCTCTCTCTATCTATCTCTCTCTCTCTCTCTCTCTCTCTCTCTCTCTCTCTCTCTCTCTCTCTCTCTCTCTCTCTCTCTCTCTCTCTCTCTCTCTCTCTCTCTCTCTCTCTCTCTCTCTCTCTCTCTCTCTCTCTCTCTCTTTTCTCTTTCTCTTTATGTCTATATCTCGCTTCCTAGTCTTCTGCTTCACTCTTCCTTTAAGTTTGTCTGCGGCTCCTTTTCAACTGCTCACTCACTCACCCATTCACCAATTCACGCGCCCATTTACTCCCCTCCCCTCCCCTCATTTTCTTCCTCGTCACTGTCAGCCACATCAGCCGAAAGTGCACACGACAGACATTAAGCACCGTCACTGAGGCCACCATTAGCATTAAGATGTCCAGCGGCAAATGTTTCGGCGCCCATACATGGAGCGGTGGCCATCGGCACGAGGAGCGCCGCCCTACACAGGCCGGTGAGCCGGCAGCTCTCTGCGCTCCTGGCGCCGCCTGGTGGTGTGCCCGCCCACCATCATCGGCCAGACACCACCACCACAGCGTGACAAATTGAACACCTGGCGCAGCCTGTGCAGAGGCGTAGACTGATGAAGCCATCCGTTAATATGTAAATATTGTAGACAAGCGTGTGATTGTGGGTGTACGGCGTCGTGAACTACGGTGGAGAATGGGAAGTGAAATTCGCCGCAGCGTTCGAATCAGGCTGGCTGGGAACGATTTGCTGGGCTTTTAGTCGTGACTGTTTCCAACCAGTGGTGTACGCCCGAGTGCGTACGCAAAACATCGTCGATTTATGAGCAACGTGGTCCATCGTCCCACCAGAAACCGAGGCCCTGCTAGGCTACAGTGAATGCCAAATTCGCGGTGTGCCACAAGTGCGATCGTGTTTATAATGTGCAGTCGTTTAATACGATATTTATATATATATATATATATATATATATATATATATATATATATATATATATATATATTGTGCATGAATATTCAGGACTATCCGCTCAGATATTGACAGAGCCCGCTGATTACTCCGCTGTGCCATTTTTTGGCGTGACTGACTGCTCGGTACAGCAGTCCTTTTTTTCGTGGGGTGACACCCGTCGCTCTTTTCTTATTTCTTTTTCTAGTGGGGTGACACCCGTCACCCCACCCGTTTTCGTCGTCGTCGTATTTCCGTTCCCTGAGATTCTGTGTGTTCTTTATCTTTATTTATATTACATTAGGTAGGATTTTTCCCCGTGATGGGGAAAAAGCGTAAAAAGGACACGGACCCATGCTCGCCAACGGACTCAGACCCGGAATTTCCTCCTCTGACCACACCCGACGACCATCGCACGAACACAGACCTGGCCCCTGATGCTCCCTCGATTGATACAAACGTTGATGACTCGCGCCGAACTATTCCCCTCGATGACGCCATGGAAGCCCTTTGCGCCTCGCCTACCCCTACTCGTCCCAAGACCACGACCTCGCCTCGCAATCCAGACCAGATCATCACTCTCCACGCCGCTGACCCACGCTCGAACCAGACCACCTCCTCCCAACCTGAACCTATCGAACCATACCTCGACAGGCTCGTATTATCTTCATCTTCAGGCTTCACCATCGTGGTAAAGCCTGTCGGAATCCGCTTCCTTCCGCCGTATTAACGTTTTCTGGCCGACCAAGCAACTCCTCGCCATCTGCTCCTTAACCAATCCTGACATTGAAGCCCTTGCCAACGGAATCCTCGTCATTAAAACCCAAACCCGAGCCCAGACCAAAGCCCTCCCCCGCACCACCACATTTTGTGGTAAATCCGTCACCATTTCACTCCACTCCAACCGCAACTCCACCAAGGGCACCATCTTCGCGCCGGAGCTCCGCTTCATGTCCGAAGAGGATATCCAGACGGAGCACAGGCCGGAGGGGGTGACCCACGTCCACCGCATTACCTCATTTAAAGACGGTCAGAAACGCGATACAAGCCCCCTTGTCCTTACCTTCAACTCTACAACTCTTCCCAAGACCCTCCTCGCCGGCTACATCCGATTCAAAGTCCGCGTATTTATTCCAAATCCTCTCCGCTGTTTGAATTGCCAGCGCTTCGGCCATGGCAGTAAGACTTGTCGCCAATCAGCCCGCTGTCCCAAGTGCGGCGAACCACCTCATCCCGAATCCACCTGCTCCAAACCTGCCCACTGCCTCAACTGCAACACATCCGATCACCTGACCACATCACCCCTCTGCCCAGTTTGGCGCAAGGAGAAGGAGGTCTGCGCTGTCAAGGCCACGACCGTGGTGTCATACCCCCAGGCCCGGCGGTCTGTCGAAGCCACCTCCCCGTCAACAAAAACTTATGCCCAAGCAGCCACCGTTGCTCCCCCCCCCACACGTCGCGTCAACACTACTTCTACCTCGATTCAAACTGACATGATTCCCGGTTTAGCTCCACTAAAAAAACTTACACCACTGACCACACCGACACAAACCACCCTGGCTCCCAACACACAAACCACTCCGGCTCCCAACAAGCGGACCACTCCAGGGAGGAGTGACAGGCCCCGCAGTCACTCGGCTGCGGGAGGAAATTCACATTCCCCATCAGCGGGCCGCCGATCGAGCCCTGCGCGTCCAGCGCCGGCCGGCGCCCACGTGACACGACTCAACTCCAAGCCGGCGGGCATCCCCCGAGGCAGTAACCGGCCGCCGTGACCTTTCCAAGGTCACCGGTCGGCCGGACGGCTCGAGCGGGTCCATCGCCGCCGTCCGCACTCAACACGCATACCCACCTGAACTGCACTCCTGGCTCCGACATGCACCGAAAGGTGCCGACAAACATTAACACTTCTTTTCCCGATGTCTACATTTTTACAATGGAATTGCCGTAGCTTAATATCAACATGGGCAGAAATGAAAGTTTTTTTTTCAGTATTCTCGCACCTGTTCTCATAGCACTCCAAGAAACATGGTTTTTGCCTAATGATACATACAACTTCAATCTTTTCAATTATTCACTGTATCGTCACGACGAGGTCCGTGGATCACATCGAAGTGGCGGTACAGCACTTTACATAAACAATGATTTTACACATACACAAATTACACTTAATTCACCTTTACAAGCCGTAGCTTGTACGTTACGTTTCCACGGTAGGAATATAGAGGTATGTTCCATTTATATTCCACCACACTCAGACAACACAAATATTTTGACACAATTAGAAAACCTTATAGCACATTTCAAGAACCCTTTCATACTACTCGGAGACTTTAATGCACATAGTCCAGCCTGGGATCAAACACGTACACATGGAGACACTCGAGGCCATATCATTGAACAAATTTTAGACCGACATAATTTAATACTACTTAACACCGGAGAACCAACATTTTTTCACCTTGGACATAATACAGAAACAGCTATTGATTTATTAATATGCTCTCCGACCCTGGCCAACGATTTTGACTGGACCATTGATACCGACATTCATGACAGCGACCACTACCCCATCAAATTAACACCCACATTTTCAACTGCGACCGATACCACACCCAGTTTCATCCCCCGCTGGAAAATTTCGAAGGCCGATTGGACAACATTTCAGGAACTTTCACATATTCAATACAACCCCAACATTTCTCCCGTCGAAAACGTCAACTTAATTACAAGTACACTTATCGAAGCAGCATCTACTACAATTCCACTCACAAAACCTTTTACAAAACGAACGCCAGTACCTTGGTGGTGTCCCGAAATTTCACGTGCCATCGCGGTAAGAAAAAGAGCATTTATAAAATATTTACGTCACCCCAACCAGCAAAATTTAATCAACCGGAACCATGAACGTGCGAGGACCCTCCGCATCATTCGTGAAGCTAGGCGCCGTTCATGGTCTTTATATTTACAGCAACTTACATTTCAAACACCTTTAAGCCAAATATGGGGATTAATCCGCCGTTTGAGAGGAAGATCCCCATTTAGATCACTACCGGCCCTCAAACTTCACAACATCACCATTACCGAACCGCAAGCAATAGTAAACACCATAGCAGATACCATTGCCCACCATAGCTCCGACGAAAACTACAGAACGGGTTTCATAGAAAATGCACAACACACTTTTTACCTCGATCTCGCACAATTTGATTCTGACAACTCAGAAATATATAATACTCCTTTTCAAAATTTCAGAACTTGAGACAGCCATTTCCTCCGCCGGCAATACTTCAGTAGGACTCGACAGCTTACACTATTCTTTTTTCAGACATTTACCGGATCACACCAAACATTGCATTTTGCACACATTTAATACACTATGGACAACTCATACCTTCCCCGAAACTTGGAAAGAATCTTTCATTATACCCATCCCAAAACCTAGGCAAGGACCATAGTAACCCCACTAATTTTCGACCCATTGCACTCACCAGTTGTTTAGGAAAACTTTTTGAACGCATAGTTATAAAAAGACTGACCTGGCACCTGGACAAAAATTCCCTTCTATATCCCTTTCAATGTGGTTTTCGACGAGGACGCAGCACCATAGATCATCTTATTCGGTTAGAGACTGACATCCGTCAAGGCTATAAAAAACATGAACACACTATCGCAGTATTTTTAGACATAAGCAAAACGTACGATATGGTGTTCAAACCAGCAATACTTTTCAAAATTCAACAACTCGGTATAAAAGAACATTTAGCACATTATTTAGTAGGTTTTTATCTGGTTCTCGTCGATTCCACATACGGTGCTGGTCAGCCATTTCCGATCCACATTGTCTCCAGAACGGCCTACCACAGGGAAGTTGTCTTTCACCAGTATTATTTAACATTATCATTTATGATCTTTTCGATGACATGCCTACCAATACATCATATTCACTATTTGCAGACGACAGCGCAATTTGGTGCTCCGGGAAAAAGTATGAGCATTGTTTAATTATGGGCACTGCATGACCGACGAAGTCGATGCGCCCCTAAACCCCAATAACCAACCAACATTGTTTAATTCGCTTACAAAACACACTGGACATAATACACGAATGGTCCCTGAAGTATGGTTTCATCTTTTCGGCCCCAAAATCTGCAACACTGATATTTAGTAAATCAACACCCTGCCCAAACCCAGACACACCGCTTCACCTCGGAAGCAATGATATACCTTTTGTAAATTCGTTTAAATTTCTTGGTATTATTTTTGACCGTCGGCTTTCAATGCATAAACACATCAAACACATCCAGAACATATGTTTTCACCGACTGAATTTATTTCGATGCATCACTTCTTCATCACTTGGAGCCGACCGTCATACACTTCTACTACTTTACAAATATTTAGTTCTACCCATAATTGAATATGGATCCGTAGTATATACCGGTGCTAGCACATCTTCCTTGCACATTTTAGACACCATTCAAAATAAATTTGTCCGTATTGCACTCGGTGCAATGACTACTTCACCCATCATTTCTTTAGAAGCCGAATCGGGAATCCCTCCACTAGCTCTCCGTCGAATGCAGCAAACACTTAGGTACGCCTCCAAAATTCAATTTCACGCAAACCACCCCACACACGCTTCATTACAAATTCTCCAAAATTTACATCATAATTATTTAGGTCAAGCAGAAAAACGAACTGGTCTCACTATAGCTTCTCAAGTCAAAACATTTTCTGAACAACGTCATTTCACTATTCCACGCATTACTTCTCTTTCTCCACCAACTACACCACCGTGGCAGATGGCCGAACGACACATTTTTTATCTGACCACCACCCCAAAATCACAACTTTGTCCAGAATATGCAAAACAAAAATTTCACCAATTTCGTTCTCGTTATCGTCATGTCCCTTTTGCTTTTACCGACGGATCAAAAGACGCCAACCGCACTGGAAATGCCATTGTTTCGGATACACACAAAAAACAGCATCGCTTGCCAAACGGAACCTCCATTTTCATCGCAGAATTGCACGCCTTTCTCATTGCTCTTCGTTATGTCCGCAACCGTTCAATTTGTCACCCCATGCGCAGTGTTGTTGTTTGTTCCGACTCCAAATCTGTTCTTCAATCACTTTCTTCACTTTCTTTTTCGCACCATTGCCATATCTCCATTTACGATGCCCTTGAAATACTTTATCTGATGGGCGTGAAGGTCCATTTCCTGTAGGTCCCCAGCCACTGCGGCATCCCAGGAAACGAAGAAGCCGACAAATTAGCCAAAGCATCATTACACCTCCAAAACATCACAGAAATTCCACCACATTTTGAAGGCATTAAATCATCAATACAACAGAGCATTCGACAAACCTGTTCCAAGAATTATAAACTTAATTATTTAGCATAACACAATATACATTTTCTCATTATGGCACGAAATGGCCTGAGGAGGCCGAAGTGCCCAACCCAACACAGCTTAAACATATATATATATATATATATATATATATATATATATATATATATATATATGATATTTATATAATGCTAGATTTTTGTGTGCAGACATGCATAGACGTGGACCGAATACCAACCATGAGGAAGTATTAACAGCTAAATGAACTAGTAAAATAATAGTTGCATTCTTAGCCTTCTGTTACCACAAGTTAGGTTTCTCTTCGCATATACCCTTGGCATCCATGCATGGAGCAATGCCCACCATGTAATTTATTCTCCCTTGTGTTGCAGGGAGACATGGTGGAGAAAATCAGTGAAGGTAAGTGAGTCGACCTGAAGGTGAGGAGTTCGTTGGTCCTGTACTAGACTTGCAACCCGATGGTCGCTGCTGTAACCGTACCACATGTCGGCAACAACAAAACAGCTCGGACGTCGCTAAGAAGTGTCTCAATTCGTGAAAGGAACAATGTAATTGCGTCGATGCTCTTGTCTTTTTCGTCTATTTGCAGATCGAGACGTGGGTTCAGTTTACTAGAATGGCACCACAGCATGATCATCATGACCATCAGTACCAACATGACCAAATACAACTTTCCTTTGGCACGTTTGACTAACCATTGTCGAGTGCATTAATCAGCCTTACCTTTGAAGTCTACGCTACATTCCAAATTAGTTTCTTTTGACTACGGCCTAGACACGCACGTCTAAGCCTACACACATGCTGTGACAGTGCAAACAACGCTGAACAGTCGAACACTGGGCACACACCAACAGGCCTAACATGGAAAGCAAACACGAGTGACCGGAGATTATCACTCAGCGACAATAAATTACCACGAAGCAACAGGTCGAAGAAAAAGAAGAAAGAGCGTCAGTGACTTACGTACTCTACAGTATATAGCCTTGTCTTATGTATGCTGAGTAGAACAGTATTTTGTGTCTACCGTAAATTGTGTGTTTCAGCTTCTATTAAGCGACTGATGAAGAAGAGCTAACGCTTTCTGAGCCAGATGTAATCAACAGCCAAACCAGACACGTGATCTCCGCACTCTCTCAGTGTTCACTCCTGAAGCTGCCTAGGAACGTTCGTTGAGTAACTATGTTTTGTGGTGGTCTGGCTCTGAGACTTTGCTCGTCTGTGGAGTGTGGACTTATTTTTGTGACGCAGGAGCTTCAAGATAGAACAGAGCAATCCGATGTGGGGATATTATGGATATGATGGGGTATTATGGATATTATGTGGATACCATGGATACTATGGGGCATTATGGATATTGTGGGAATGTTGTGGTCCTCACGTTTCTTCTTCTAAAGCAAGGCAAGTTAGAGTAATGTTATCATTTCACCACGTTCCGCTAATTTATTGCGTGCATCCCTCCACGGTGAATTGCTGCTTGACATTTCCATGGCATTCATTGCCTGTCACCTATGGCAGCATGCATTACCATTGGCAACATGCAAGTCTGTGATAACACGTGACGGTGCGCTATCGTCTGTTGCTCTCTGTGACCGTCTGCGACAGTTTATGACACCAGGTGAAGGGTTATGACACTATGTGATACTTTCGGACACGATATAATATTGTATGATACTTTGCCACAGTTCATGGTTTTCTGTGACAGACTATGACACCCTGTGACATTTAATGACTGTGGCATTCTGGGGTAGTTTCTGACGATGTTTCAGGGCCCGCCATGTTCTGTGGAGTGTGTGACAGCTTATGGCTGGTTGTGACAGCTTGTGACGGGTTGTGACAGCTTATAACGGGTTGTGATTGCTTGTGAAGGGTTGTGATAGTTTGTGACGGCTTGTAGCAGCTTGTGGCGGGTGGTGACAGCTTGGAATGGGTTGTGGCACCTTGTGATGGGTTGTGACAATTTGTGACTGGTTGTGACAGCTTGTGACGGGTTGTGACAGCTTATAACGGGTTGTGACAACTTGTGACTGGTTGTGACAGCTTGTGACGGGTTGTAACATATTGTGACGGGTTGTAACATCTTGTGACGGGTTGTAACATCCTGTGACGGGTTGCAACAGCTTGTGACAGCTTGTGACGGGTTGCAGATGAGTGGGTGACACGCCGCCGTGTGGAGGTCACCACCACCAAAAACATCGAGACGCGTGTGCAGCGGCAGTTGCTGCTCGAGGACGGCAAAATTGTCGAGGACTCCGGTCCCATGATCAGCACTGATACGACCGTCGACACCACGGAGAAAAAGGACGAGAACACAGAGGTGAGTCGCCGTCTGCAACTGGTGTGCTCAGATGTCTGGAGGTGTCAGGACCTAGGCCACCGTTCGGGTCGTTTTGCGTTCATTGCGTATTCGACACGTTTCGGTGTAATATTGTGGTCCGTGGACGAACCGGTTACTCCCAACATGGCACTGACCGGTGCATTGCGTTATTTCACCTTGAAGAATTAAGCCAATTGCGTGATATATCGCGGCGTATTTTGCATCATGTCAGTTCACGTCAACTCCGTCTGGACGGACCTATGTGACGTGCCAGATACGGGAAAAGGCCGTCCCATTCTGTCGGATGTTTATCACGATTCATTCCAGTTAGGTGGTAGCGTATCAAATCCACCCGGCCGAAAATGGAATGTTCGTGAGATAAAAAAAATGCATAACGTTTTACGGATGCGTGCTGGTTTAAATATATTGGGTCAATCATCGACATATTATCGTCCTGTTCCCGATTCCAAATCAAGATAGAAAGCGCTGATCGTTGTTTCATTATATAAACTCTTTCAGGCTGACACCATCTATCTCCGGCGTATAAAATTTTAATTGATTCCGTTATCGTTAACGGAGATGAAGACGGGGGAAATCATAATGGCATGCGGTATGACAGGGGTAAATAACAACAACTATAAAACTATGCGTGATACAAAAACTTGCATAGGGATCATCATTATAATCAGCACCTATAAAAGAATTAGGCAAAATTTGGTGTAGGGCAATGGACGGTTTACCATAAATCTAGAAAGATTGGATCGCATTTGCGCACTATTGCGCATTGACTGTTAACTTCACGAGTCTGCGCATGCTTCAAAGGCTTACTACTGGGGGATGTAAACACTCCGCTGACAACCACTCATGCAAATGTGATCTTGGTGACCGAGAGGAACTTCTCAAATATACAAGAGCAAACTGTGTGCCGTTTTCCTTTTCGTTAATTTCGCTTCCATCTGGGTTTTTCTTCACGACATGCGTGCTAGATTTGGGGTTATGGTGCCATAAATGACTGGCAACAATTCTGCGCCGGACGCGTGTGAGCTGTAGATGTCGACTGCCCACCGTGTGGTAGGGTATGGTGATATCCGGCTGGAGACGGTGTGGACACCTCACGTGCACCTTACTGTGGCGGCGCCACGATTGATCCCAATGACAACCACTGTTAGATCAACTCGGCAGCGTGTTTTTGATCCACCGCGAATGATCCACCGCGAATGGAGAGAGACATGTGCCGATGTCCGCTGAGCAGCAGAGACAGATGGCAGAACATGTAGAAAACGATCGTGTTGGGAAAGTCGGGCATAGCTCTGATTACTTTCAGCCAGTCCAACCTTGGCATTTATTTCACACGCTGGCTCCACCTCCTCCGCTGTGTTGTCCCCCAAATGTCATGGACAGCGAAAGACAAGCCCTCAGAAGAGCTTGCCTTTCGAAGCACTACTTCCGCTTACGTTTTCGAACAAGATCAAGTGCGACCGAAGTCCGGCTGAAAATGACTCATGAATCAGACTGTGGGATTCAAAGGTGGGGCCAAAAGGCACCACGTGTCACTGGCGGATCTAGGATTTCCCCAACGGGGTATGATTTTGAGAGGGCGTCTATCTGAGCTCGGAGGAGTCTGGAGAGGCATCATTTCCTCACAGGGGCGCCACTCACTCAGAACATTTCAAGGAGGTCCACTCCAGTGTCCCTGGAGTGGCTCCTTTGCTATTCAGAGGGGCGCCTTCGGCTCAAAAATGCAAGGAGGGTACACTCGCCTCTTCGAGTCAGAGGCGTCATGGAGGAGCGCCTCTTCGAATCAGAGAACACCTTTCTGGTCCCAAGTGGGAAAGGAGCGGTCGACCCTTCTCTTCTCGCCCCTTCCTCTTGGATCCATCCCTATCGCATACGACCCTGGCTCCAAGAGCAAAGGTGGGGTCAAGACCCTGACGGCTGCTGCGATTGAAGAGAGATGGTTCGGGAGATTGTTCGCCTCTATTGACCTGGCTACACAAACCTATCGTGCGGCTCACATGGTAACGCCCAAACCACCTATCGACTAGTGTCGTGTCCGATAACAGAGTGCGGCGCTCACTCTCCGCCACGCGGGCAACTGGCAGCTCGCACAGCGCTGGCAGCCCTCGCCGGTTTCCGGCAGTTAACACAAAGAAAAGTAAAGCGCATGACAAATTCACTCTACATTTGCGGACCGCCTCCCAGACCCACCAACAACTAGTGGTGGTCGCCTGGCTATTAAGTACAGATCCCGCTTCCAGATGCAACGCCCACATACGGCGTGAATATAGCAGACCAACATTCTGCAGCAATGGCTCCTCGGGACTTACCACTGGTTGAATGGGCTTGCAGTAGTCAATGGTAGCGATACTTTACCATATTGCGGGGGCGGGAGAGGCTCTGATCTGCCGCGAAGTAATTAGGGTGCATTACGTGCCCCCACATCCTGAGTTCCTTCGGAGGCATTTTCTTCAGAAGCTTTATTCAGAGGCTTCAGAGGTTGCAGAGGCTTCAGAGGCGAAGTCACGAAAACCAGGATATGGATAGAGGAAGGGGGCGAGTGTCCCCCACAATCTGATATAGGCACAGACTAGGATAGCCGAGTTCTAAACATGGACAACTGAAGCAAAGTATCGCTCACCCCCCCCCCCCACCCCAAAATATATGGATATATATATATTCTAGGATGCCGCCCTTGATAATGATATACATCGGACACATATCCAGAAAGTCAACGTCCGTCCAAATATCCGGGCAGCTGAATTTTCTAAACTCTGAGTTAAGTTGTGAAAATACACCACCAGTATTACTAAGAATACATAACCGATAAATATTGTCGTGGTATTCGTCAGTGAACCGGAATTGTTTTGCGGCATTAATAATGAAGCGATTAATAGTTCAGGTGAATAATGAAATAATGAACAGCACTTGGCTATTCTGACAGGCTTATTAACATCCAGGGGGCTTAGAGTTCCCACCTGATTGCACTATCATCCGAAGGATCGTTACTGGAGCCTGATGCTGCTGATCAGATCCGGCAGGCGGAGAAAACCGAGCAGACATTCCACGTAAGAGGTGCTTAACAATGCTGTATGATGGGTGGTATACTGTGGTGCATGCTTAGTTCAGCAAAATGCAGAATAATTTTGAAATCGAGGTCACAAGATATGCACGAAATAGAACACAGATATGTGTGCTGCAGAACACAACTGTGTCCGATGTTCTAGTTTGTGCATTATTGCTTTCGAAAGCTGCTGCATTTTTTCATTCGAATCATGTCTTACTTTTAATCTTCTCCTAGTACCCCAACGTCATTAATTGTGTCCCTTTCGTATCCACCCTGGGTGTGTGTCTAGTAAGCATAACCCAACCAACTGTTAGCTCAGCATTCAAGCTGAAGCCCGCCACTCTTCCCGAACTCTCTCATGCCCTGCGTGATTTAAATCCTACCAGTGCTCGTGGTAACGACAATGTGTCCCTGAAATTGCTCAATATGTCGTTTCCTTCGGTGTGTGTACATATTTTGCACATAATCAACTTTAGTTTATCGTCATGTACTTTTCCGGAACTGTGGAAGTTGGCTGAAATCGTACCAATCTTCAAGAAAGGCTGCCCTGACGATCCCAAGTGTTATAGGCCCATCTCGATCTTGAGTAACGTGTCAAAACTGTGCGAGAAGATAGTAGTCAACCAGCTCACTGCGTATCTCCACCGAAATTGTCTTCTTAACAACTCGCAACATGCCTATCGACCACTTCACTCTACTGAAACTGCCCTTGCTGATGTAGTAGCTTATGTCACAAATTGCATCGAAAGGCGCCGCGTTTGTCTGCTCGCATCAGTAGATTTGTCTAGTGCCTTCGATTGCGTGTCTCATAGCCGACTCTTGACCAAATTAGAGTGGTACGGCATCGACAGCTCTTGGTTTAGATCTTACCTTTCAAATCGCAGACAGGTAGTTCGGCCTGGAAGACTTGTAGCAACGTATCCTGTGGTGTTCCACAAGGAAGTTTGTGTGGTCCAATTCTGTTTTTGTTGTACACAAATGATCTTCTCTCACACATAGGTGATGTCTTTAAAGTCGTTGCTTACGCTGACGACACACAGGCGATGTTGTCATCGAAATTGGAGGACATAATGTATGCCAAACGCCGTCTCGAATCGTGCCTGGAAACTATGTGCTCGTGGTACCGTGTAAATCTTCTCAAGCTCAACCCATCTAAAACGCAATTTGTGATTTTTGGTTCTCGCCAGATGATCGCGCGGCTGCCTACCATCAGCCTCTCGTTCTTGGATCGGATATTTCACGTGTCTCATCTATCAAAAACCTGGGTGTGACCATGGACGAATCGTTAACATGGAGTGAACAAATTGGCGATATTGCTAAGAAATGTAACCGCATCATCTTTCCTCTAGCCAAGCATGTACGTTCTCTTACTGAAGAAACGCTGTCGAAGTTAGTGCTTGCACTGGTTTTCCCCCATGTAATGTACTGTTGCTCAATCTGGTCTGCTGCATGTGACACCGAGCGCGTGCGAATCCAAAAAGTCATAATGAGGGCGGCTAGGATCATAACTAGGACCTCCTATGGTCATATATCGCATGTTATTGAGCGGTTAGGCTGGCCTAGCTTACAACGCTTTGTCGACATTAGGGATTGCTCACTGGTTCATCTTGCAGTGCATCACTCGGGAGCACCTGAAACCCTGCGTGATCTTGTGACATTGAGAAGTGACGTCAGCTCTCGATCTACGCGATCAACACCGTTTTCAGTAGAGCGCCCACGCCTGAAAACTTCTTTTGCGCAACGCTCTTTCATGTACCGTGCTGCAGTTCTTTGGAACAGTCTCCCCGAGGAAGTTAGGGCCGAGAATATGCGACTGGCTTTTAAGTTTAAGCTGAAGGAGGCGCTGAAAAGAGCTGTACGTGGGAATGTTTGAGTATTGTATGCATGTGTTTTTAATGTTTTAGTAGCCTCCTGTCCCACCCCTTTTTTTAAAGCGTTTTTGACATTTGATACTGAGTATCTCTTGGTACCAATACAAGGATTGATTGATTGATTGAACTCACAAGTGATGCGGCAATTGTCTTTCAATGTCGGCCGCCAAGTTTGGTTAAGAACGGTCAAATGCCTTCGAAACTAAGAAGAACACAAACCAAACGTGCTACAGCATAGCACAAACTGAGAACATTTCCAACATGCCTCCCAAAACTCGTTCCTGGAGTCGCCCTGGCCAAAGCAAAGAATCAAATGTAACGTCCCTTGTAAAAGAGTATGCTAGGAAAAGTCGCCAAATTCCCCAAACGTTCAGGAGCCGCAGACCAAAAAAACACGAGTGACACTTTGTTGTCCTTCCCCGTTGCATGAAATGACTGAGTAAGTGCGGTGGCAGAATGTCAGTCAGCGAAGTCAGTCAGCTTAAATGACCGTGACTGCCGAGTACATGGAATTCCATGGACTTCTCGACCGTGGCGCCACAGTGGATGTTTTTGCAACCAAAGCCACTGCTGGTTGCCACATAGATGGCAATAGTGTCCTCAAGGTGGCTTGCTAGGCTGTCTGTCGTTGCCTGAATCAGCCATTGGGTGAAGTCGAGGCCGCCACTGTAAAAAAAATATATGCGTATATTTATATTACACACATAAGTCGTCGTTTCGGATCCAACTCAAAAAGTTGGATCCACAATTAGACTCGACTTTCCCAATCTGCTACCATTTGAGTTCATGGTACTAAACCAAGTCAATGCATGACGGAATTATACAATGAAGCCTCCCTAACGCTTTCTCAAAAGGCGAACAGGTTATTTAAATGAGCTCAGTTTCGATCGAACCTTAACCCTGTATCTGCCGAGGTGGGAGGAAATATTGCTCTCCTCTCCCTCAGGTTTGCTTTCGATATTTCCCGATTCCGGTATTTTCAGGATATTGCCCGAATCTATTCAGGTATCTTGTCGAAAACTTGCCTATCTTTTCACTATTGATTAGCGGACTGCTGAGTGATATAATTATTTTCATAATGACCTGGGGATCTCCAAACTAGAAGATGTCAAATTTAAGTCATCGATGCTGGGAAGTGTCGTTTCTAGCGCCACAAGAACTCGCACAACTGAGGTTTTACAGATACGTAGAAAAACTGCATACCAATGCGTATGTAATTGATGACATAAAATACCAAAATAACTTTATGTGAACTTAAATTAAATTAGATGTCAGGTCGTGGTCAAAACTCATCTTTTTTTACTTGGCTTCGAATTTGAAAGAGGATATAAACAACAAAAAATCGGAATATGTGTGATAGGAGATAGTATATTTCCTAATATCAAGTCAGGTGACGGAAGTATAACCCAAAATATATGGCAGTGCTCTTCTTCCTGGCACAGGCAAAAAGTCTGCACAAGTTTCACAATTGACTGATTCGGTTGCGCATTAGCAAAACTGCGCCTCTCTATGTAGTTAAGAACAAAAATTAGGGGAGACAAAAATGTTCCTCTCCATCCAGCTGAACTTACGGCTCCACTGACCTGGAATGACTTGAAAGAGAGCAAACACAAATATGCACGTAGAAAACATCAACTCGTGTAATAAGGGCATGTGACATCGCTTAGCTGCCTAAAAAGAACGTTCAATGGTATTGCGACAGTTTCTGCGGAAATAGGTACAGGTACACATTTCGGGTCATACCTGCATGGCCTGATCTGACAGTGACCTGGATCTTTGCACACGTATAGAAGACAAAGCGCTCTATCAAACATATTCTGGTTTTGCGTTATTGTTGTTAGGCTGGAAACTTTGAGCTTGGAAACAAACTTTGACCTTGACCTGACCTCATAACCTGACTTGAAGCCATCCAAGCTATAGTATTCTTGTTGGACAACTACCTATATGTCGACATAAAAACTGTTGGGTATATTTTTCAACCCTATTTGTTGCAGCTTTTGGAATCGTACCCTAAAAATGACACTTTTGTGAACAGATGACCTGGTTTTGACCACGTCTGGCTTCGTGATCCCGGCTTTCCAGACAAACATTTCAACATCAAGATGCCCGCTATTCAATGATCAACAGGTGTTCTCATTTGAGTGGAATCGTGTCGCTAGTTCGGTGGCTATCTCAGAAAAGCACGAGGGCTAAAATCACCTCCCACACGATAGTTCTGAGGTGAAGCTGGTGAAATCAAAATTAAAAGCGAAGGTGATGCATGGCTTTAGCAGGGTGGCAGTCGATTCGGAACGCTTCAAATAGCCTCTTTGTGCATACGTGAGAGTGCATTCACTGCGGCTTAAACCTTGTTGGTAATGAACGGCTTGCATTCAGTTTAACATCGTTAACACAAGTCAGTGCCTAAATAGCTCCACGGGCCCCAGAGCTCTAACATCATGTTAAGAAAATGAGATTTCCAGCCTCGCCATGCACCTGTTCGTTCCTTTTGGGCAGAATCGAAACAAAATGGCCCATTATTGCTGTAGTATGCGGAACATTTTTTAGAAGCAGAGGAAAGGGTCAATTTCACGTTGTGTCCTCCAGCTAGATTATGGATTATTGAGCTAGCCACTAACAATAAACCTCACTTTCATTTTCCTGTCACATTTCATCGCAAAAAGTAATTGTGAAAGGTAAATAGCAGGGCCCGTAGTCCAGTTCCAAGTGAAGCTCGTATGCAGGGGGTATTATACATATTTGGTTGCAGGCGGTATTTGGGGATATTTGTTTGCAGTATTGTCAGCGCGATGATGGGTCCGCATCGAATGGGTTGCTTACAACTCTGCTATGAAAAATAACTGTTTCTACTGTGTGTTTGTGTGTACTGCGTTCTTTGCTCAACATCAGCATTGTAATGTGCACGCGATAACCATGCAATGGGGGCGACGCGTTGTGTTGGCTAAGTTGCAAAATTTCACGAGGAGGATCATCATAAGACGCCAAAAGGAACGGTCTTAAACAATTAGTTGAGCTTCATTTCAAGCGATCGGCGACGTATCACCTCCCATGCAAAGAAAAACAGAAATAAGCGTGTCTCAATCGATGGTTCTTTTAGTGCGCTGGCCTGCGTGTCATATGCTGACTTCTTGTCATGCACAAATGACATCATTATATATTGGCCACGCTTCTTGCCGCACCAGCGTCGCTGATTGGTTACGCAATGCTGGTCCATGACGCAGTCCAACCCACCAGGAGGCCGCCAGGGGCGCCAAAGGCATCTTTAGCCGGCATGATCCTCGCCGGCATCTTGCAGTGGACAGGCAGGTGGCCACGTCTGTTTACGTGTTGGGATTCCAAGCACAGCCTGGCTTGCGATGCGCTGCGCTGCGCCCGTCTCGAAAGGAGGGCGCAGCGAAGATCATCCGCCCGATTGGCTAGCAGCCAAACGGATGTGAAGGGTCTGAACGGCGTGCCAGAGATTGATCTTCGCCGGTGCAGCAGTGCAGCGTTTTCACTATTTGCTGATACAATTCGGCAACGGAGAGGACTCGGTGCAACTCGGTACGGACAAGGTAATGGAGAGGAGAGACTGTGTCTGAGGACGCAAAGGCCCGTCATTTTCGAGGCATGAGTGGTGTTTGTGGTTAGGGGAGTGATCGAGAGAGCGACTTCTGAGTCTGGGAGCGGGGACTAGGGGTGGATGGGGTGGGTCATTAACGGGGGTGGACAATCGGCAGATGTGCAGGTTGTAGCTAATTGCTAATTCCTACACATGCACACATGCATAGACTTACACGCGCATACACACGCACACATACACACACACACACACACACACACACACACACACACACACACACACACATATATATATATATATATATATATATATATATATATATATATATATATATATATATATATATATATATATATATATATATATATATATATATATATATATATATATATATATATATATATATATATATATATATATATATATATATATATATATATATATATATATATATATATATATATATATATATATATAGATATGTATGTATGTATTCATCGCAGGCTTATGCAAGCGGTTAATGATCGCTTCCATTCTTTTTAGTCGTTTTCGGTTCTTTTCATGGGCGAGTTCTGCACCCATGTAGTCAAGGTGTGGTCGTGGGTGGTCCTTGTTCACAAGCACGTATCTGGCAGTTTTGAGCTCCGTGTGGATTAGGTGCCACGAAGTGCAAGTTTCAAGGTCACGACGAACATGGACCGAATTGCTCTGGTTGTGTATGTGCCTGTCAGGCCACTGGTTGCTAACGTTCAGGCATTTCTTCTAGATTTGTAGCCTTTCTGTGTCCACTAAGCTAGTGATAACCATCTGATATGTTAATATTTACGTCGAGGAAAGCTAATTTGTTTTCTAAGCCAATCTCGTTAGTGAACGTCGACACCGCCATCACCGCTCTCTTGGGTATCATGTCTGAATTTCTCGAGTAGTTCACAGTTAAGGCTTCGTCAAAAAATGTAAACATACATATTGTGCACATAGGTAGGATTTCCTGTAGTATTGAGAACCTTCGTTTCTGTATAGCTCATGTAGGCATTGGTAAATAGGACCCCAGGTGGAGAGCTCATCACGAAACCATGATTTGGCAGAAATAATCTACCATCGGGGACCAGAATAAGACTTCTGTTGTGCACAGACTGAGGATTTCTTCGCATATTGACTTAGGCATATGTAGTGGAGCCACCTGGGAATGTCCATAGGCATGTAATCGAGGATGACCTTGATGGTATTTTATATTGACACGCTGGTGAAAAGGCTTTCAGCGTCCAGTGACGCTAATATGCCTAGTATGGTCTGAAATTTCAAGAACCAGACGAAGTCTTCACTATCTTCACTAGATCTTAGGTGATGTGTCGGAGGGAGATAGGGCATAGAACATATAACACACGTAGAACAAAAATGTACACACACACACACACATATATATATATGTATATATATATATATATATATATATATATATATATATATATATATATATATATATATATATATATATATATCTATGTATGTATATATATATATATGTATATATATATATGTATATATATATGCATATATATATACATATATATTTGGTAATTGTGTCACCCTGCAGAAGGCCTTTGGCCGAAACGTTGGTGATGTGTTTCCTGGTGGAAATATAGTTTTTATCATTGTGCCACTTACGTATAACTTGTCAAAATATTACTCAATATATATATATATATATATATATGTATATATTTGCATACATATTCATCCAGTAATGGTTTATGGTTAGAGTATGGGGGTGGATGGGAAATAGAGTTCAGCCTGTTGGTGGCTGGGAATTGCTACCTGAGTAGAGTTGAGTAGAATCACATTTTTGAAAACAATAAGTGGGCAGTGATCACTCTTTTCGTCCTACATTTCATTTTTGGCCCCTGATGTTCACTGAGCACCCGCGAGCGATAGGGTCGGCACTCGTCAGGTGGCGAACACTGCCCCTGGACGGCAGGTGGTCGTCGTCAGGCGAAGTGGACACTCAGAGCCTGAGCAGAGCAACTCCTGCACCGTGGCGATCACGGATCGGCAGCTGCACACGAGACCGGCGTCTGTGATTGTCGCAGTCCACAGGAGACCGGCGTCTGAGATTGTCGCAGTCCACAGGAGACCGTGCGTCGAGATTTCACGGATCGGCAGGAGACCGGCTTTAGTCACAGACGGCGTCTGAGATTGTCGCAGTCCACAGGAGACCGGCGTCTGAGATTGTCGCAGTCCACAGGAGACCGGCGTCTGAGATTGTCGCAGTCCACAGGAGACGGGCGTCTGAGATTGTCGCAGTCCACAGGAGACCGGCGTCTGAGATTGTCGCAGTCCGCACCTGGTGAGGTGCAGCCCGGTGTCGAGCAGGAAGCGAGCGGCACGCCATTGACTCTCATCTCATAACGCGCGTGTTCCTGCGATCGTCGCGCTGACGGCGCATTCTGCCCGTCACGGTCCGCGACCGGCTGCGACTCGAGGTATGCGACCGAGGTCACCAGATGACCTGCGCGGCAGTGACTCATGGCGAGCCACGAGGCGCTAAATATTCATATCGGGACATCACGGCATTCGCTGCGCCGCCGGCCCTGCCGACTCCGTCCGTCCGGTGTCATCTGACAGCCAATCGCAGCGCTCGGGGATCAGATGACGCGAACAGCCGGCGAGCTCTCCGCGGAAAAGTTTTCAAAATCCAATGGAATTACAAACAATGGAATGCAAGACATCTGAAATCGTTCGGTTACACGCGAGGTGTATGTGAACAAATGTGCGGTATGTAAGAGACAGGTGTGGAAGGTGTCGGTGTCACCTCAAGTTTGACGCAGACATGATTCGCACCCACAATTAAAAGTATTACAGAAACCTGCGCCGTCGAAGGCAAGGAATGCATTCACATTCCACGAATTGCCACTGAAGCTGCACCACTTGGCCTTCGGATCGACTCATCGTGTACAAATCCTGGCGGGGTACTTCTTCACATTCGGTCCACCCCGACATCCATCAAATGCCAGCAGGCGATGGCCTCCACTGGTTGAGCAGCAACGGAACCACGTGCCGGTCGAGTTTGGTTAGCCAACACTTGACGGCTGGCGGAACTTTCGACTGCCGAATGACTGCCGAATATGCTCAATTGATGATAAACCTGCTTGTTGATGGAAAACAGCCAGATCGCAGCGGAAGACAAAGCGGGACATTGCTCTTCCCTGCTAGAAGTAGCAACACGTCCAAATAGTGCTCATTTCCTTTAACCAATATAATATCGTCTTCAGATGTATGCAGCACCATTAGTTCTGAAAGTATGCAACTTTAGCATAATTGAAAAGAAACATACTCTTTGCAATGGTGATCAAGCGGGTTACATCGTGATTTCACTATCAAATAAAGGATGTCTCTTTTTCAATTAAGCTAAAGCTGTGTACTTTGAGAACTCAAGGAAATGTATACATCTTAAGACAACATATTTTCGGTGAAGTAAATGGGCGTTTTGGGACTTGTTGCTAGATCTAGCAGGGAATAATAATTGTATCTGGAGTACCAGATCTCAAAAAGTAAGAAGAGATGTCTGCTCAGAGATCAAGATTACAACCGCTCTTTAGCTGTATAATGTGCCTGCTATTGGCTTGAGCTGTATAATGTGCCTGATATCGGCTCTAGCTGTGTAATGCGCCAGATATTGGCCTTCAGCAACGCGTCGTTTTGCTCATCGGTGACTTGTTCAGTTAAAACCCCCGCGGCGCGTTTGTCACCAGATTCGAGAACACCATCCAGTTGTCTTATGCCTCGCCACTACCATAAGCCCCGATGTGGCACGTGCAGCTACCACGCAACAGGTGGTCCAAAATGGGGTGAGACAAACCATCATGTAAGAAGATAATCAGTGAACGAGATATTTGCATGAGACCAATGCAAAATGAGATTTGTTTTTATCATATTTGCAAAGGTCAGAGACCACAAAGTACCGATTACTCCCGGTCACTGCCGAGGGAGGGGGGGCTTGCGGCCAGATCTGTCGGTGAACGTCCTACCAAAGCGCGGCCACCGACGGTGTTTCCCACGGCGAAGGCGGAGGAAGCCTGGTGTCGGCATGCGGCCCTATATGGCGCAGCTCCGCGAGCGGGCAGGAGACGGATGTTTACGGTCGGCCGCCCACGGCACGGGTCAGCAGACGCTACAGTTCAGCTGGAGGGGGGGGGGGCAAACATGACACTGATCCGCAGGCGCCTGTCTGTGTTCACTTCAGCTTCGCACACTCTGCCCAACACTCTGTGCAAAGTCCGTACTCGTGGCTGGTGCTCAGGGGTCGTGGTAGATCAGTCGGCAGAGCGTTGAACTCTTGGTCGCGGACTCGAATCCTACAAACGGCGGGCCCTGCCAAGTCCACCCGCGGCCAGCCGGCGTGAGAGGCTGGCGACGCCATATGACCTAGCAGTTTAATGTGTCGCAGACGAGCCCCCGGTTCTTCTTCTTCGTGGCCGATGCGCAGCTGGTTGGGGTGGCAGCCGCAGGGCAGCCGTCCAGCTGGTCCGGCAGCTGGCGTGCCACTCTCAGCTGGCCAGCTGGCTCGGCGGGACCGGCGCCGGCACGGTGCACTCGGGAAGTGCAGGGCAAGCGCCGGCAGCCGGCCGGTTTTCGGGGAGGTTGCGGCGGCGCCGGCGCCGGCGTTGGCGTGACTCCTAATCAGGACTGGCCGGCCCAGTGACGTCACTCGAGCCGGGTCCGGGGCGCCGCGCGGCGCCACCTCCGCGGCCGCCGCCAGTGGCAGCCGCACCGTCCTGACGCGATCACGCGCCCGCCGCGGCGCCAGTGCAGGTGACCGGGCCGGCCGGCCGTCCGCGCGCAGCTCCCGCGCAGCGCCCCGCAGCGCCCGCGCTGCCGGCGGCTCGGCGCAGCAGGCAGTGTCAATGTGGCAGAAGGCGTCGCCAGAGCCGATGGAGCACTCCAGCGGGTACGTGTCCAACACCAACTCGATGAACCCGCCGGTGAAGTACGCCACGATCGGGCGCCGCCAGCCGGGCGGCGTGAAGCGCACCGCCTCGCTGTTGGCGACGCAGCCGCAGCCGCTGCCGCTGCCGCAGCCGGCGGCCGCGCGCACCAACCCCGTGCCGAAGCCGAAGCGCAGCTACCACCCGGCCAAGGAGGCGCGCAAGCTGTACAAGAGCGAGCCGAATCGGCCGGCGTCGCGCGCGTCCAAGAGCAGCGCCAACTCGGGCTCGGGCGTGCGGCGGCCGTCGCCGCGCGAGCCCGTCGGCGGCAAAACGTCGCCGAGGCGAGCCGGCTCGCACGCGTCGCACTCGAAGATTCGGCGTCCCGACTCGCGCGCCTCGTCCAAGGCGCTCATACTGCGCCGCAGCGAGTCGACTCGCCACACCAGGCCGAGGTCGAGCCGCGCCGGCAGTCGACCCGGCTCGCGCGACTCGAACGCGCCGGCGCCCGCCAAGGCGCGACGCGCGGACGCCAAGTCGTTCTTCTCGTGGAAGCCGCGGCTGGCGCTGAGGCGCGCCAAATCGCTGCAGGCGAAAAAGGCGCCGCCCAGACCGCGCGAGATCCGCTTCGGCGACGACGGCCAGCCGGGCGTGGTGACGATGCCCGGCGTGGAGCGCCGACGCGCCGGCAGCCCGCCGCGCTCTCCGACACGCGTCCCGCGCGGCCAGATCGTGCACGGCCAGGCGTACGTGGCGTCCATGGAGGCGGGCGTGTCGCAGACGCTGCCGCGGCCGCCGCGCCGGCCGGCCAGTCCGCAGCGGGACCAGCGCGCCTGCAGCGTCGACCTGGTCGAGGGTCGGCCGGCGGCCGGCGCCGCGCAGCTCGACAGTCCGCGTCGTGGCAGACAGAAGGCGCCGCTGCGGCCGACGCGCAGCGTGTCGCCGTTCAAGGGCGCGCCGTCGGAACTGTCGAGCTCGCCGGCGCCGCGCGCGCCCGTGTGGCGCGCCTCGTCCGACGGCTCGCTGTCGGAGACCATCACCAACCTGTCGGCCATCTCCGTCGGCCGACGCGACCTGTCGGCGAGAGTCCAGCCGGAGCAGAGGCCGCGCGCCAAGCCCGCCGCCGCCAAGCCCGCCAAGCCGCGGCCCAGTGATAGACCGTCTGTGATCGACTTTATCCGGCGCAAGCTGTCGATGAAGCCCAGGGAGAAGCCGAAGCCGGCGACGGTGGAGCGACACGAGCGTGCGTCGTCCTCGTCGACGTCGTCGCCGGGGCGGCCGGCGCCTCGCGGCCGGCTGAGGGCGGCCCAGTCGCACGACGTGCTGGTCGTGGAGGAGCGCGGGGCCGCCGACCTGGGCGTCGACGACAAGGGCTACCGGTCGCTGCCGCGCGGGAGGCGCAGGTCCGGTGGCACCTCCCTCTCGCGCAAGCTGTCCAACATGGGCTGGGGCACGCTGGGCCGATCTCAGGTCGACCGCGAGCGAGATCGGCTCGACGTGGAGAGGAGCTATCAGCCGAAAGCCAGCAGGGAAGTGGACAGTGGACGCCGGCCGCCGGCGCCGCCGTTCCAGCCGCAGGAGCAGCAGGCCCGTGAGCCGCCGAGCACGCCCGCCACCTCGCTGCGCGGCCGACCGGCCGACGCCGGCGACCGCGAGGAGCCCATCCAACCGATCATCCAGCCGCGTCGCGCGCTGTCGCAGCCGTCGCTGTACTTCGCGCCGGGCGAGCCGGCGGCGCCCGACGAGCCGTTCACGCTGTACGCCAACCTGCCGTTCCAGCTGCCGGCGCGGCGCGCGTCGTCACCCAGCCGGGCGTTCATGTCGCCGGCCAAGCGGGCCATGTCGCAGCCGAGTCTGCTGCGGCCGCGGCCCGCCAGCCCCGCCTCGTCGGCCGGCGACCGCTCCGACACCATCTACGCCTACCGGCCGCCCCAGTGGGAGCGGCAGCGGCCGCCGCCGGCCACGCGCACCGTCTGGAAGCCGTCCATCACCGTCCGGCGCAAGGGCATCCTGAAGCGGCGGCAGTCGGCCGAGGAGAAGGAGGCGGCGCGCCAGGAGCGGCACGCGGCCGGCGGCGCGCCGCGCCAGCCGGGCGTGCTGCACGGCATCGCTCACAACATCAGGAGCGTGTTCAAGGTGAGCCGTCGCCGCTGGATGGGTGTCGGCGCCCGTCGACCAACGGTCTTCAAGGCCGCCGTCCGGTTGCCGGCTGGTAATCGCCGCCAAGTGGGCCTGATTGCGGGGGCCGGCGGCGTCGGTCGTGCACGCCGGCACGACACCTTTTCGCGGCCAGCTGTCAATTGGCGTCGATCCGTCGACTTTCGGTCGGTCCGCCAGCCGGTGTCCATTGACAAGCGGTCAGTGGACAGGTCCAGCCGCCGACTGCTCTTCCGTCGGGCAGCGGCCGGACGCTCGGTGTTTAGCTGTCGGGTGAGCTGTCAAATGACGCTGCGTGTGCCGACCGCCACTCGATCTGACTGCCGAAGCATAATCCGCTATCTTCCCGTGTGCTCTTCCGGCCGTTTGTTCATTCCTTCAGCTTGGGCGCCATATGACCTATGTAGTCGCTGCGCCCTAAAGCCCAAATAACTAACTAACTCATTCCTTCAGCTCTCTGTTCATTCTGTGTTTGGTCTATTATCAGCAGCCGCCATTCATAAGCAGGATGGTGAACCATGCATCCGATCAGACGCTCGTCAATCTTGCACATCACATTTTCATCCTCTCCAAATGCCATTCCGTCCCACCAGCTGCTGATCAGCTGTCCACCCAGTCAGCTCGTCAGCTGTCGGGCCACCTGGCCAGCTGCCATTTCGTCCCACCAGCTGGTGATCAGCTGTCCACCCAGTCAGCTCGTCAGCTGTCGGGCCACCTGGCCAGCTGCCATTTCGTCCCACCAGCTGGTGATCAGCTGTCCACCCAGTCAGCTCGTCAGCTGTCGGGCCACCTGGTCAGCTGCCAGTTAATCTCCCAAATGCTAGTGAATTCTGCTGGATGGCGTTCCATTCCAGCGTATATCCACTTGTCTACGCAGCTGCTAGCTGGTCCTGCTGCGTCATAGCTTATTCTGCTTCTTACTCGCTGGCAACTTGATCATCCAGCCAATTGCCCAACACTCGTCGCCAATTTGGCCATCTTCCGACCACCCGCACACCCCACAGCTTTCAACTGATCCTTACCAGCTGCGCGCCTATGTTTGCTAACTGCCTGCTTAGCTGCAGCTGTTGACCGTCGCGCAGCCGCCACTCACAGCACTACTCTGACGTGCCGGCGTCGCCTCTGGGGCCACTCCACCACTCCGACGTGTTGGCGCCGCCCCTGGGACCACTCCACCACTATGACGCGTCGGCGTCCCTGGACCCACCTCGCCCTTTTGATGTGTCAGTGTCTCTGGATCCACCTTTCCCCATTGACGTGTTGGCATATCTGGATTCATGTTGCCCTTTGACGTGTCGACATCTCTGGATCCACCTTGCTCCTTTGACACGTCGACATCTCTAGGTCCACATTGCCCTTTGACGTGTCAGCATCTTTATATCCACCTTGCCCTTTGACGTGTCGGCATCTCTGGACCCACCTTGCCCCTTTGACATGTCGACATCTCCATATCCACCTTGCCCTTTGACGTGTCGGCATCTCTGGACCCACCTTGCCCCTTTGACATGTCGACATCTCCATATCCACCTTGCCCCTTTGACACGTCGACATCTCTAGGTCCATATTGCCCTTTGACGTGTCAGCATCTCTATATCCACCTTGCCCTTTGACGTGTCGGTATCTCTGGACCCACCTTGCTCCTTTGACACGTCTACAACTCTAGGTTCACATTGCCCTTCGACGTGTCGGCACCTCTGAACCCACCTTGCCCCTTTGACGTGTCGGCATCTCTGGACCCACCTCGTCTCGCTGGCGTACCGGCACCTCGTCTATCGGCTCCATCTGAGCTGAGCGCGACAGACGTCACGTCATTCGCCCATCTCGCGGCGGAGCGCTCCAGGCCATGAGCGGGCTCCACGTGGCAGTGCCGTGTCTACCGTCTGTGTGTGGCGTCAGGGGCACTGGTCTGAGGGCGGCTGGCCCTGCCCTGGCGGCCACCCCAGTCGATGATCACTTCACACGCCAGACTTCGCTGCTGGCCTTCGTCCGGTCTGGAGGCACGCCGATGGCCTGTCTGCGAAGAGGCAGGCTATCCACCATGGTGCATTCCTGGGATAGGTGTAAATTCACCTATGCACCAGAGCCAGGCTTACATCGACCTGTACACCAGAGACAGGAGTACATCCACCTTGTGTTACGGGTGGATACGAACAGGGTGTCTGTCGCCCCCCCCCCCACACTCATGGTAACTGAACCAGATCCAAGACCAGAGGGCCGCTGGCTCTGCTAGTCGACGTCTTGATCAGACATCAACCAGGTGTGTCCGAAAGCCTTGTGTTGTGTATTTGTTCTTCAGTACGGTGAGTGTAGCCGACAACAGCATGTGGCACGACAGAGCGACGGCCTCACCGAATTCAACACAGGCCAACACAGTCCAAACAACTCGTATCCCGTCACAGTGCGCTATATGGGAGAAAGCTGATTAGAAATGGTTCGATCCTACCAAATCCAAACCGGTTCTTACAGCAATGACGAAGAGCACGAGACGCACTTTAACAGGTGATGTTTGGGACATCTCTTGCATGCAATGCAACTTGTAGAGTAAAGTAGAGATGCCAGTCGAGTTTAGAGCCGGTCTAACTTTTATCGTCGTTTATCAGCACATTGTCTAGCCGTATTAATGCTGGCAGCTGAACAGAGCTGGAGGTGTAGTAGGGATGAATCATCGGCCTGCATGATGGAGAAGTCCATCGCCACCACCGTTTGAAATGCACCACGCAGAACGCCTTTGTCTTCACGTGCGGATCGTGGAACCAACCGTAAACCTGATCACAAAAACGGCGTGCGCCACAGCTCCAGCGTGGCTTCCAGTCACTCGCACTGCGTGCCGCTCTGACCGAGTGCAACTCAGCCAAGTTGCTCACCCCGTGAGCGCTCGGCCGGCGTCGGCAAAAGTAGGCACCCCGCCGACCGACACCCGGCAAAAGTGGGCACCCTGCCGACCGACACCCGGCAAAAGTGGGCACCCTGGCGGCGGCCGCCGCCAGCCAGATGGTATCGCCGGCTGCACCGCCGGTGGACATGTTGTTCGTCTTTCGTCAGTATCTTTATAGGGGGCAGGTCCACGTAACGCTGCACGCTAACGGCAGACAGATACCGCGGCCGCTGATAGCGAGGAATTTATTGTTATTGTGACTGTCCACGCAGCTCTGTTGAAATGGTGACTTCTTTTTGCATGCTTGCATATCTGCGGCCGATTGAAGGGAAATATTATTTTTAGGTGCATGTGATACTGCTGACAATCGCTTTGATTCGGATCTGCGTGCAGTTGGACGTGCGACCTAGTGAGACTGGTTGCAACAGTCACTTGTATGCTATTGTTGGAGGTAGATTCATTTCGCAAACAGCTGAGCACTGTTCGCGGCGGGACCACGTCGCGCGAACTTCCGTCCAAGCCTCGCTGGTTCCAAGGCTATGTGTGCCCACCATTTCCCCCACCTCGACGGTAGTCTGGTCAGGGCGGCAGCTCGCTCGCGTTTGGTCCGGTTTTTGTTTGCAGTTTTTACGTCACCGTGAGGTCGGGTCAGACCACCTGGGACGTGCTTGCCCAACACTTCCGATTCTGTTGAAGTCGTGTCGCCGATTGTGTGAGTCATCGAGATGGGGACAGGCTGGGTGGCTGCGTCAGCGTTGGTGGCAGGAGCGTTTTTCCTCTCTCTCCGTGCCGACACAGCGAACGTATGGACCCAAATTGACGTCCAGGGTGATCCGTGACGCATCGATTTGCATCTGCATCGATATCGAGAGTGGTGCAATTTGTGAGCTTAGAGAAAGTTTTCTAAACTTGGCTAAGCTCGATGCATTTGATCAACTTGTTCTAAGCCTGATTCTTGTATGTGGATCTAGTAGAATCCATATCCATTCTCTGCTAATTAGCTGCATAGTCACCTTATTCTAAGTACACAACACCATCCTAATTACATAAAATAAATAAGTGCAAATCCTAACTGCATTGATGTAAAATGGTGATGCAATGACATAAAGTGAAAAAGATTAAAGATCCAATAAAGAACTTGGCCAGACTATTTCTGCACTTGCTCGTGCTATACACATATGTGTGACCCTCGCATCGAATGGATAATTTAATATCTTGGGGTAAACTGTGTCCCATGTTTTGTTTAATTCCGTAGCTTGACCGGGGATAAATCTAGTATCCACGATATGTCGATATCTTTGGTTTTTATACAGACTTCCCGGCCACACCTTTCACCATTTTGGTCTGGCGCATTGCTCCTTTGATTGCTTTGCTTTGTCAGAACGACTACCGGATCAAGAGTTCTAATTAGCACACAACAAACGACGAAATATACCAGAATATACCAGAACATGGTAGATTATTGATTTCGGAGGTATATTGATATGGGAAAAGTTTCTGTTTGCATAGTTGCCTAGGTATGTAATGCATGCAACGCTGCATGCAATCTTCAGGCCATGGCCCTTCCATGTTAACCATTTCGGGAAATTGACGAGGCTCTCCATTTTGTCTTCTTCTTCTTATTCTGCTTGGCTCATCATCATGGAAGGCCAATCATGCGATCTTATTGGAAATAGAGAGAGGGAGAGAGAAAGAGAGATGGAAAGAGAGAAAGAGAGAGAGAGAGATGGAAAGAGAGAGAGAGAGATGGAAAGAGAGAGAGAGATGGAAAGAGAGAGAGAGAGAGAGAGAGAGAGAGAGAGAGAGAGATGGAAAGAGAGAGAGAGAGATAGAGAGAGAGAGAGAGAGAGAGAGAGAGAGAGAGAGAGAGAGAAGAGAGAGAGAGAGATGGAAAGAGAGAGAGAGATGGAAAGAGAGAGAGAGAGAGAGAGAGAGAGAGAGAGAGAGAGAGAGAGAGAGAGAGAGAGAGAGAGAGAGAGAGAGAGAGATAGATAGAGAGATAGAGATAGAGAGAGAGAGATGGAGATAGAGAGAGAGAGAGAGAGAGAGAGAGATAGAGAGAGAGAGAGAGAGAGAGAGATATATATATATATATATATATATATATATATATATATATATATATATATATATATATATATATATATATATATATATATATATATATATATATATATATATATATATATATATATATATATATATATATATATATATATATATATATATATATATATATATATATATATATATATATATATATATATATATATATATATATATATATATATATATATATATATATATATATATATATATATATATATATATATATATATATATATATATATATATATATATATATATATATATATATATATATATATATATATATATATATATATATATATATATATATATATATATATATATATATATATATATATATATATATATATATATATATATATATATATATATATATATATATATATATATATATATATATATATATATATATATATATATATATATATATATATATATATATATATATATATATATATATATATATATATATATATATATATATATATATATATATATATATATATATATATATATATATATATATAGATGAAAGAGAGAGAGAGAGAGATGGAAAGAGAGAGAGAGAGAGATGGAAAGAGAGAGAGAGAGAGAGAGAGAGAGAGAGAGAGAGAGAGAGAGAGAGAGAGAGAGAGAGAGAGAGAGAGAGATGGAAAGAGAGAGAGAGAGAGAGATGGAAGAGAGAGAGAGAGATGGAAATAGAGAGAGAGACATAGGGATAGAGAGAGATAGAGGGAGATCGAGCGAATAGAGATGTAGAGAGATCAATAGGAATTGAGCGAGATTGAGAGATTGAGGTTGATTGGGAGAGATTGAGAGATATTGTGAGTGGTTGAGAGTGATTGAGAGTGATTGAGTGATTCAGAGAAATGGATAAAAATAAAAGAAAGTGAGATGGAGTGAGACAGAGTGCGATTGAGTGAAAGAGATAGTATGTGTGCTAACATCACCTGTCGATGGAGATTGTCTCCGCTGGTGATTCCATGAATATTGGTGATGTCTAAATGGTGCTGTGACGACTTCTGCCAACACATTCCACACACGCATTGGCGGACCCAGCCAGACGGCTTGGCTAAAGATGTAAATTGGGCCTGCTCAATCTCCGCCAGATCCTCTCACGGCAGGTGTTTGGCGCCAATCACGACACGATCACGGTCACACAATCACGACCACGGCTGGGGGAGGGAGCCAGGTGCCCCTCCCCTCCCATTAACTCAAGTTCTATGGATCGGATTGCTGTGAAGCTTTGCGGCGGTTACTGTGGGGGGGGGCTCATGCTGCGCGGCATGAGCGAGATATCTTCAATACAAAGATCACAAATTAGATCAAACTAGGCCACCGCTAATTTTAGCCTCGGCCGAAATCGCACGATGTATTAGCATGCATCAATTGATCGATTGATCAATAGCATCACGTCATGCAGCATGAATGAGATCATAGTTGCGGTTGCTGACTCGATGATAAACAAAAACCTTCGCATGTGATTAGTGAACGACTGATCGGCCGGCCGGCAGCTAGCGCGGCCACGGAGGAGGGCGTAGCCACGTAGGCGGACGTGACAACGGAGGCGGGCGGAGCAACGGAGGTGGCCACGGCCACGGAGGCGGGAGACCGAAAATGTCATGGCCACACTGCTCGGCTCATAAGTTGGCAAAATGTAATCGTAGAGTAATGGGCACGGTGTCAATTCACGTGCAATGGACAAATGAGTAGCCATTGGCAACGGTATGAAGACAAAGTTGTATGCAATAGTTTTTTTATAATCGAGAGGAATACGTGAATGCCCCCCTCCCCACCCCCACCCACTGTGCGAGGGTTAATAAATAGTCTATATTATTGTTGCCGAGATCTTGTGTCAATATTTTCCGGTTTCGATATTTTTAGAAATCCATGTTTAATTTGTCGATATTTTGGATATTCTGCGAGTCGATATTTTGCGGTTGATATGTAGCGTATCAATATTTTGCATGTCGGTATATTGCGGAGTCGATTTTCCGTTGGGTAGATATTTTGCGTTCGATATTCAGCATGCGACATTCTGCTCGTTGATATTTTGTGGTCGATGTTTAGCGTGTCGATATTTTGACCTTTTCTAAAATAGGGTTCTGGGCGCATCGACCAGGGTAGGTCATTTAGCGCCCAAAACAGATCGACATGTTGTCCGGTGACCCTGTAAGCACGAGCACCACTCCGTGTAGCGTCATCGACAGCTGCCAGCTCATGCGGCACACTCTGATCGGCAGCACCGCAAGAACGGCGACGGCCGCGTGCCGGAGGGCTTCGTGCCGGTGCCCGGCGGCGCCGTCGTCTCCGAGCGCTTCACCAACATCACCAACACACACGAGCAGAAGGATGATGTGCTGGAGGAGGAGGAGGTGCACCATCTGGGAGACTTCAGCAACGAGGTCAGTGCTGGGACAAACTGGGCGAACGCATGAGAACGGTTACTGAGGTATATTAAAGCTCGAGATAATACACGGCTGATCGTGGACAAGAAAATAAAATAAAATATTAAAATAAAATATCATAAATAAATAAGAAAAAAGAAAGAAATAATAATAATTTAAAAAACCAAAAAAAATACATAAAACATTATTTTTTAAAAAATCGACCTTCTTTTCCTTGTCTCGAACAAACAAACAAAAACGATGGAGATGACGTCATATGTTCTGCCGCGGGCTTGTATCGAAGCTTGGTAATCAGAAGACAGAAAGACAGACTCTTCTGATTACGTTCATAGATAAAGGCCCTTGAATGCACGATGCTATTTGCATGGTTTTGCATTAGTCTATGATGAAAACACTAGCATCGTTTTGTTTTGTCCTATGACTTGTTTCTTGCAAGAGCATTTAGATATTTAAGCTTGCAGTCATGCCAAAAAGCTGGGCAACACTAGAAATGCATCGATAAAGTCCGTACTTAATGCTTAGACGTCATTTAAGAGCACTGGATGATACGTGCATACTTCAGGAACTTGTGTGCCAATGGAACTGAATAGTGTTTAATCTCTCATCACAATTCCTCAATGTAGTAATTAAGTTAAAGACACGTCGTGTAGTCATACGAAAGGAATAAAGCACCCTTTACATGAGCACCTCACTAGCGAAGATAGTGATGAGGATATGAGACACTTCTCCCCCTCTCTTATCCCTTCTTCTGCCCGAAAAATCTGCCCTTAATATAGCTGTGGGATTTATATTGTAATATTTGACCATGTGAAGCACCTGCATCTACGTCAGTGCTGCCGAGATGTTCAGTTGATGCTCGTATCGGTGCCAAAACAACTCCATATAACACATAACGTACGTGATATAATGACACCACGCCTGGCTGGTGTGGTTTCGGTCCCGGCTGATGGCGGGAGACACGAGCTAGGAACACCCACGTAGCACCACAGTCGAGCCTGGCTCATGTAGACTGCAGCAGTGCACACGAGACTAACACTGCCGGCCGTCCATCCGGCCGCGGAGACTTCAACGTCGCTCGGAAGCAGCGCACCACGGCGCCTGCGCCCCGGACGGCGTCAAGTCGTGTGGTGACCACAGTCAAGTGCTGCTCTGCGTTACGGTGCGAGACTCGCCGCTCAGCCACTGCACATGCACCAAGACAGCTTGTCACATGTGCGGGCCTGGACAGCAACCACTGCACATGCACCAGGACAGATTGTCATCTGCGCGAGTCTTGACGGGAACCACTGCACGTGCACCAAGACAGATTGTCATCTGTGCGGGCCTTGGCGTAACCTCTGCACATGCACCAAGACAGATTGTCATCTGCGCGAGCCTTGACGGGAACCACTGCACGTGCACCAAGACAGATTGTCATCTGTGCGGGCCTTGGCGCAACCTCTGCACATGCACCGAGATAGATTGTCATCTGCGCGAGCCTTGACGGGAACCACTGCACGTGCAGCAAGACAGATTGTCATCTGTGCGGGCCTTGGCGCAACCTCTGCACATGCACCAAGATAGATTGTCATCTGCGCGAGCCTTGACGGCAACCACTGCACGTGCACCAAGACAGATTGTCATCTGTGCGGGCCTTGGCGTAACCTCTGCACATGCACCAAGACAGATTGTCATCTGCGCGAGCCTTGACGGGAACCACTGCACGTGCACCAAGACAGATTGTCATCTGTGCGGGCCTTGGCGCAACCTCTGCACATGCACCGAGATAGATTGTCATCTGCGCGAGCCTTGACGGCAACCACTGCACGTGCACCAAGACAGATTGTCATCTGTGCGGGCCTTGGCGTAACCTCTGCACATGCACCAAGACAGATTGTCATCTGTGCGAGCCTGGACGGCAACCAGTGCACGCAAGCACGCTGTGCTATTACGCTCCCTCATGGCGCCTCCGCCCCCTTGCTACTGCCCCACCCTACCCATATCCGTCACCATGCTGGCATTATGCACCAGGCAAGCCAATGCATTGTTGATGCACCTAGTTGATTGTGGTATGTGTGGATGCCTGATGTCATTCCTGCCAGCTCAACTCCGATTTAAATTCTGATCACTCCTGCTTAGGTCAAGCTAAATTTCCGTTCAATTTCAGCTCAATCAGGAACAGCCAGGAGCGGATCCAGGAATTTTGATTGGGGGCACTTGTTCTGAATAGGCGTCATTTTTATCTGGGGAGGGCGCCATCGCTGAGTAACTTGATGAGAGTGTGGGGGGGGGGGGGTCGAGCCTCCTGGAGAGACGACATTTTGTATTCGAAGGGGTGCCACATGCCTATTATGGGGGCACATTACCCCAATTATCCATGGATCGGCCATTGGAAATAACACAACGCAATTAAAACTAAGTTCGCTTCTAGCTCAACGGCTAAGACTTAAACTGCTATGACGCAGTCAAAATCCGCCTCCGTGCATAAAATGGCTGAGCCTATACCCCATATCATAGGTGGAGGCTTCGCATAATAATTGGTGTTGCCAACATATACTTCAAACTCATTTATTTCATACAATGTCGTACACCTAACGCTCAGCTTTAATAATTATTGTTGTTGCATTAGCATGACTAAATGCACGGGAGACCCCACCGACGAAAAAGCTTGATGTACTCTGAAATGTACTCAACCACACTTGAGTATTTTCTTAAAAGGCGTCTGGCGTCCTCTGTCAATTCAAGGGATCAGTGGCAGTATCGGGTGGCAACTAGGAGGTCAATACAAATACTTGTGTTGCATGGCAATACCACTACTTTGATTGGTGTTGCACCGGCAATACCGAAGGCATACGTGCCTCCTCCCCTGCCCCGTATAGTCATCTCATGCTGTGCTCGGTAGACACATCCCTGTATAGCTGCTGACTGGCCGCCGTTTAATGCTGGGACGGATTACTGGATTACTGAAACCGGGAAGGATGTCGCAACGTCATCATGGTCAACGTGTATGTACCACGTGCTCACCTCGACAGCGGCTATATTTGGTGAGCTGGTTCCCACCGTTGATGTCGACGATACATAATTTCGCTGTAAGCACAGCGGGGGTGTTAGCCACCAGCTGGACGAACTTGGCGACAATCTCCTCGGCTGCCGGGCTCCTACACGATAAGCCCCGGCTTGACAACACCGCTAACGGTGTGACATAGCGACTCAGTAATCTCGGCTGGCTTGGCGGGCATTCTTTTCTCGCCCGAATCCGACGATGTGCGAGATAGCGGCACCCACACGTCGAATCATCAAGTGACGTAGCTGGGGCACCGCCAGCCGGCAGCCGGGTGGGTGCACTTGCGCCGGGTGTCATTCGCAACACCTTATTCGGAGGGATCGCGCCTCTCCGAGGACCCGCCCTTCACTCGGTCACGCGACAGCTGACAGCAGGCCGACCAGTGACCACGTCCAATGTGACGACACGAGCGTGGTGATGCTGATCGGTGAGCATATCCTGCACAGCTCGTCAAGCCCCGCGAGTCTGGCTAGCGCTGGCGCTGTTGACCACGCCCGGCACGGCCAGTGTACGATCACTCACGCTCGGGACCAATTAACACCGGCAGAAGGAGCATCATAATTAGTAGGCGCGAAGTCCTTTTCGATTTCCCAATCAGCGTCCATGCACCATTACGTCAAGGGATTAATGGCTGAGAAAAAGCTCACAAAAAGTTCACGGAGAACTGCTCCCACCATCCAGCTTTCTCCATTCCTTGCTGGCGGATTCCGCGGCGTTCATTATGCGCGAGGTCAAATCTGGTTACGTCTCTAGCGATTGCAGATGCGATTACTCACTCTTGCACGGCAAAGTACACTTATCATCAGTAGCTCATCATATCTAGCCGAACTTGTCATGGCTGATAATCTCGTCATGGCTGATAACCTCGTCATGTCTGCTAATCTCGTCATGGCTGATAATCTCGTCATGGCTGGTAATCTCGTCATGACTGATAATCTCGTCATGACTGATAATCTCGCCATGGCTGATCATCTAGCTGTGGCTGATAATCTCACCATGGCTGGTCAACAGCTCCCACCGGCTACATCGGACCTGCTGATCATCAGGTCCCACCGGCTACATCGGAACTGCTGATCATCAGGTCCCACCGGCTACATCAGAACTGCTGACCATCAGCTACCACCAGCCCGGCGATGGCGAATCCGACGGCTGTCGGCAGCACAGCTGGCCGCTGTGCAGTGTTCGCGCTGGGTCGTAGCTCACCCGGACAGGCCAATTTCACGTTGTTCCGATCCAGGGTTTGATTAAGCTGTGCTTGCAACAGTTCCAAGAGGAGACCCGATGTCAGCACGATTGGAGGTAGCCATACAGAGCATGAGGTGACCTCGCGGTCAAGTCGTGTCTTGCACACTGAGCCGACCCTCAGTGACCTGGAGAGCGCACGTTAGGGTAGCTCTACTGCGGTTGAAATCATTGAAACTGGGGCGGTCCCAGTTATAGGCTGCATCTGCTGATTCAGTTGTTAAGATTTCGTGGGAATTGCCAATTTTGAGCGGACGGGTATCAGACCGGTTACGCCTGACAACAACACAGTGACTGAACAGAGAGCTGACTGTAGACAGCTGACTGCAGACAGCTGACTTCAGACAGCTGACTCACGAACCGTCACGCGGTTCGCCTAACTCTGCACTGCTGACCTCCGCCAATGGCTGTGCCGTGTCGACTGGCCCGATAGCTCAGCGTTGGCAGGAAATGCCGGTCGTCGGCGCCGCCTCCGTCATCGCCCCAATCCTGCCGCGTTCTCCGCACCACCGCCCGGCCACATGACGTCACCGGGCATCGGCCACATGTGCGACACGACCCGTGTCCAGAGGTGGCCGGCGACCGGTGGCGCGTGACGCGCTGCAGTCGCGCCGCCGCCGAGCAGACAGACAGCCGGCCTGGCACCGGCCCGACCGATCACGGACGTGACGAGGCGGAGAGAGCGCCGTGACGAGAGGCGCCGCCGCCCACGCCGGCCGCCCGCGGTGACGTCATCCGAGTCAGCTGACCGCGCCGGCCGGACGCCGCGGTCTGGTGTGCTCGCGTCGTCTCGCGGTCAGTCGGCGGCAGCGCGGCCTTGGACGCCGACCGCTGGTGGGGGGGGGGGGGTCAGCTGACGGCTGTTCTCAGTCGGCGAACACCAGTCGGGTCACCGATCTCGCGATTCTACAGGCACGAGTCGGAAGGCATAGGTGATGATTGCAAACTAATAATTACTGAATACTGGTAATTTGGCTCCGCGTCACGTTTGAGCGCATTGCATGAAGCAGGCCGGGACTGTTCTCTACCTTAGCCCATTTGCATACAGCAATACGATTATGGATGTGCCGTGCAAAGATGAAACTTGAAATGCTTCCATCCCTCTCGAATTTAATCTGGCCCCACGGACGAACGCTGGAGTACATGGAAATGCTCACGGATCGGGACCCTGTGGAATTTGTAGCGCACTGTCGTTCAGTCCTGTCAACCAGAAAAAAGTGCTAGTTCTTCGCCGTGGACGACGGCGCGGGATTGGGGGGATGACTCACCGCACACGTTCTCGACGGCCAGTCGACCGGCGGATCAGCGCGACTTTCCTTCGTCCTTTGCCATGATTTAGCTGCAAGCGTACGCCGTTCGTTCCACATCTGCCAGGCGCATCTGTGCGTTCGTGCGTTCGCACGCGAGCAGTCGCGTCACCGCCATGACGTGCCGTGCCGTGCCGTTGCGTGACGTGACGTGTCGTGACGTGCCGTGACGTGGTTTCGCCACTGACGGCAACAAAGAGGCCCGGCTGGCGCCGCAGCCCTCAGTCCGGCTGCAGCTCACCGCCGGCCGGCACATCCATGGGCGGCGCCGCTCACAAAACCGGTTGGCGGCTCACGGCTGCACGGCCAACACCGGCGGTGGCGGGGGCAGGGTGGTGGGCCTATAGCCCGCCTGGCCGCCGGCCGGCCCACGCTCGGTGGTGGCGGGGGCAGGGTGGTGGGCCTATAGTCCGCCTGGCCGCCGGCCGGCCCACGCTCGGTGGTGGTGGTGGCGGGGGCAGGGTGGTGGGACTATAGCCCACCTGGCCGCCGGCCGACCAACACCGGCGGGGGCGGGGGCATGGTGGTGGGACCATAGCCCACCTGGCCGACGGCCGGCCCACGCTCGGTGGTGACGGGGCAGTTTAGCGGTTGTGCAGCCCAAACGGCAGCCCCCTCCCCTTCACGAGGTGCCACTGGTTTCGCGTCACAAACTGTGGCCACTTGCTGACCCCAGTTGATCCCAGCTGCTGCCACTGACTGACCCCAGTTGACCCCAGTTGAACCCAGCTGTGGCCACTGGCTGCCGCTTCAGGGCGCTTCAGGGCCTTCCTTGTGGCGACTGAGGAGTGTTGCGGGGGAGGCAGAGGTGGTGGTGAAACGCCTGCCAGTGGTAGCGCTGAATGAAGCTGCCGAGAGGCTCAGCCGCGGCAGGTGTGCAAGGCTTGCTCATGCAGGGATTTCCACAGATCCGGCGCCGTACTTCACAGAGAAGAGACGCAGGCGTCGTGCACTTAGCGCAATCATTGAGGCGGCGGGTCGGCCAGTGTCGGCTGCAAGGAGGCACTGCGCCCAAACATTCAGCCAGCACATATCCTTGTGAAATGTGGAGGATTGTCAGGCCAACCATTGTGGACCCCGATGCATGCTACCACCATGAACGTAGTAAATTCGATTCGTGCGACCGGGAAGCGGAAGCCATTTTCCGCGCGTGTATTATCCTGGTGACCGGTGGACGTTTGCACGAGATCATGTGACAGTGTGACGTCACCAGCGAACGGTTCCAGTCGGTAGCCATGGCAACTACAGGTGCTGCAGGTGCAGCTGGCAGTGGCTCATGGTGCGTCGACTGCCCGAGCAGGTGCTGATGGATTCACGCGGCAGACCAAACCAGTCAAAGTCGTGCAGACGCTTTGCGAAATTTATTCAGCGGTGGGTTCTGGCGTGTTCAATGTCGCTGTAATTCAATGTGCTTCCACGACCTAGTTGTTCAGATTGAAAATTGCTGGGTGACTCGATCGTCCATTATATGTAACGCACCCCTCATCAAGCCTAGTGCAACTTCCGCAGGGTCACACGAGTCTCAAGGTGCGCTTGCTGCGGCCAACTTACTAAAAAGAGATTTTCGCCGGATTTAAGCCACTTCGAAACCAAGTTTCCTCTGCTCGTGTGCTCATACCACACAGAACAGGTTCAGTGGGTGGCTACGGCGGCTTAGATCTGAAGAGTGCCCGACTCCCTATAGATTGTGATCTCTGCGGTCGTCGGTGCCGCTCGGCCTCCCGACAGTACCACCCACCCCGTGTGGTCGGGTCCGCCTGCTAACAGCACCACCCACCCCGTGTGATCGGGTCCACCTGCCGACAGTACCACCCACCCTGTGTGGTCGGGTCCGCCTCCCGACAGTACCACCCACCCCGTGTGATCGGGTCCGCCTCCCGACAGTACCACCCACCCTGTGTGGTCGGGTCCGCCTCCCGACAGTACCACCCACCCTGTGTGGTCGGGTCCGCCTCCCGACAGTACCACCCACCCTGTGTGGTCGGGTCCGCCTCCCGACAGTACCACCCACCCCGTGTGATCGGGTCCGCCTCCCGACAGTACCACCCACCCCGTGTGGTCGGGTCCGCCTCCCGACAGTACCACCCACCCTGTGTGGTCGGGTCCGCCTCCCGACAGTACCACCCACCCCGTGTGATCGGGTCCGCCTGCCGACAGTACCACCCACCCTGTGTGATCGGGTCCGCCTCCCGACAGTACCACCCACCCTGTGTGGTCGGGTCCGCCTCCCGACAGTACCACCTACCCCGTGTGGTCGGGTCCGCCTCCCGACAGTACCACCCACCCCGTGTGATCGGGTCCGCCTCCCGACAGTACCACCTACCCCGTGTGGTCGGGTCCGCCTCCCGACAGTACCACCCACCCCGTGTGGTCGGGTCCACCTGCAGACAGTACCACCCACCCCGTGTGATCGGGTCCGCCTCCCGACAGTACCACCCACCCTGTGTGGTCGGGTCCGCCTCCCGACAGTACCACCCACCCCGTGTGGTCGGGTCCGCCTCCCGACAGTACCACCCACCCCGTGTGATCGGGTCCGCCTCCCGACAGTACCACCTACCCCGTGTGGTCGGGTCCGCCTCCCGACAGTACCACCCACCCCGTGTGATCGGCTCCGCCTGCCGACAGTACCACCCACCCTGTGTGGTCGGGTCCGCCTGCCGACAGTACCACCCACCCCGTGTGATCGGGTCCGCCTGCCGACAGTACCACCCACCCTGTGTGGTCGGGTCCGCCTCCCGACAGTACCAGCCACCCTGTGTGGTCGGGTCCGCCTGCCGACAGCACCACCCACCCTGTGTGGTCGGGTCCACCTGCCGACAGTACCAGCCACCCTGTGTGGTCGGGTCCGCCTCCCGACAGTACCACCTACCCCGTGTGATCGGCTCCGCCTGCCGACAGTACCAGCCACCCTGTGTGGTCGGGTCCGCCTCCCGACAGTACCACCCACCCCGTGTGGTCGGGTCCGCCTCCCGACAGTACCACCCACCCCGTGTGATCGGGTCCGCCTCCCGACAGTACCACCCACCCCGTGTGGTCGGGTCCGCCTCCCGACAGTACCACCCACCCCGTGTGGTCGGGTCAGCCTGCTGGCAGCACCACCCACCCCGTGTGGTCGGGTCCGCCTCCCGACAGTACCACCCACCCCGTGTGGTCGGGTCCGCCTCCCGACAGTACCACCCACCCCGTGTGGTCGGGTCAGCCTGCTGGCAGCACCACCCACCCCGTGTGGTCGGGTCCGCCTCCCGACAGTACCACCCACCCTGTGTGATCGGGTCCGCCTCCCGACAGTACCACCCACCCCGTGTGGTCGGGTCCGCCTCCCGACAGTACCAGCCACCCTGTGTGGTCGGGTCAGCCTGCTGGCAGCACCACCCACCCTGTGTGATCGGGTCCGCTTCCTGACAGTACCACCCACCCTGTGTGATCGGGTCCGCCTGCAAGACCACGCCACATGCTCGCCGTCTACTTTCGACTCGATTGTTGCCCCCACATCACGTGCGGTGGACAGGGCAGCCTCCACACACTGCACGGCTGCCGGCGGTGTGGCCGCCACACACTGCACGGCTGCCGGCGGTGTGGCCGCCACACACTGCACGGCTGCCGGCGGTGTGGCCGCCACACACTGCACGGCTGCCGGCGGTGTGGCCGCCACACACTGCACGGCTGCCGGCGGTGTGGCCGCCACACACTGCACGGCTGCCGGCGGTGTGGCCGCCACACACTGCACGGCTGCCGGCGGTGTGGCCGCCACACACTGCACGGCTGCCGGCGGTGTGGCCGCCACACACTGCACGGCTGCCAGCTGCCGGCCGGATGGGCCCCCTCCGCTGCACCCAGTGGCTGCCGGCCGGATGGGCCCTCTCCGCTGCATCCAGTGGCTGCCGGCTGCCGGCTGGATGGGCCCCTCCGCTGCACCCAGAGGCTGTCGCTCAGGCGGTGCATCGACAACGGAAAAAGAGAAACGGTGGAAGACCGGCGCTAAGACGATTGTGCGCATACTGATGTCAGCCGGCAGATATGCTTGCTCAAGGCATGATTGAGGCGTGATTGAGCACCACGGTTGGATGCTGTTGACCGATTACAATGTGGATTCTGTCAGGCGTGATTGAGCTTCAGGTTGGATGCTGTTGACCGATTACAACGTAGATTGTGATTTGGCACGGCTCAGTTGCTGGTGCTGGGACGGGTGCTGGGACGGCTCAGGCGCTGGTGCTGGGACAGCTGTGCCTCACTATTGTTGGGTGGGCCAGCAAGTGTGGTACTAGAGCACAAGGACAGATGTCTAAACTTATTTTTCTTATATCATTTATTTAGACCTGAGGACGAATAAAATAAGCCTATTCTATTATATCCTATTCTATTATATTGTATTATATTCTATTCTATTCGATTCTATTATATTCTATTATATTCTATTATATTCTATTATATTATATTCTATTCTATTCTATTATATTATATTATATTCTATTCTATTATATTCTATTATATTCTATTCTATTCTATTCTATTCTATTATATTCTATTCTATTTGCAAAAACCAGTCTCCTATAAATAAACCATAGCCGTGATTCTACCTATGAGGCCATTTAGACCGAATCACATTAGGTGCATCCTGCAGGAGCTGCATGTGCATATGAAGGCTGGCCTGTATGTATGAGCCGATACCGCTGCGGCCCGTGTTTCGAAGTTGGTTACCACTGTCCTGAGCTGTAGTCACCCTGTTTTGTCGTCTGGTGACTCCTGTCTGGACGTCTGACGACTGTCTGGGTGTCCGGTGCCCGGAGTCTGGATGTGTGTTATCCCTTGTCTGAACGTCCCATTACTTTTGTGTGGATGTACGATGATTCTTGTTCGGATGTATGGTGACCTCTGTCCGGACGTCTGGTGACTCCTGTTTTGACGTGCGATGATTCCTGGCTATATGTCTGGTGACTTCTGTCTGGATATCTGATTGTTTGTGTCTGGATATCTGGTGGTCGGTGTCTGGACGTCTGACGACACCTGCCTGGCCAACTGATGACCCATGTTTGAACGTCTGGTGACTCCTGTCGTCGAGATGTCTTGTCACTGGTGTCCGGGTGTCTGGTGACCTCTGTCTGGATGTCTGGTTATCTCTGTCTGGATGTCTGTTGACCTCTGTATGGATGTCTGTTGACCGGTGTCCGGAGTCTGTTGACCTGTATCCGTGGTGTCTGTTGACCGGTGTCCGGAGTCTGTTGACCTGTATCCGTGGTGTCCGGTGACCGGTGTCCGGATATCTGTTGACCACTGTCTGGATGTCTGCTGACCACTGTCTGGATGTCTGTTGACCACTGTCTGGATGTCTGTTGACCGGTGTGCGGATGTCTGTTGCCGGTGTCCGGATGTCCGGTGACCGATGTCCGGACGTCTGATGGCCGACGTCTGTGCTCGCACAGGAGGTGGCTCGTGCCGTGCGTGACGGCACGGACGCGCGCCAGCTGGTGCGCCAGCGGGGCGGCTCAGCCCAGTCCGGACAGCTGGTCGACCCTCGCTCCGGCCAGCGGCGCGTTGTCCACCAGTCGGGGAAGACGTGGAGGACCGTGGACACGGAGGACATCCGCGAGAAGAGCCACCAGGACGACCAGGGCGAACTGATCACCGAGACGGCGCGCACCAAACAGCGCGAGGAGTTCACCAACGTGCAGGTGAGCGAACTGATCACCGAGACGGCGCGCACCAAACAGCGCGAGGAGTTCACCAACGTGCAGGTGAGCGAACTGATCACCGAGACGGCGCGCACCAAACAGCGCGAGGAGTTCACCAACGTGCAGGTGAGCGTCACGGCCGCGCTGGTTGCGAACTGATCACCGAGACGGCGCGCACCAAACAGCGCGAGGAGTTCACCAACGTGCAGGTGAGCGACCTAACTGATCACCGAGACGGCGCGCACCAAACAGCGCGAGGATTCACCAACGTCCGGCCGAGTTCACCAACGTGCAGGTGAGCGTCACGGCCGCGCTGGTTGCGAACTGATCACCGAGACGGCGCGCACCAAACAGCGCGAGGAATTCACCAACGTGCAGGTGAGCGTCACGGCCGCGCTGGTTGCGAACTGATCACCGAGACGGCGCGCACCAAACAGCGCGAGGAGTTCACCAACGTGCAGGTGAGCGTCACGGCCGCGCTGGTTGCGAACTGATCACCGAGACGGCGCGCACCAAACAGCGCGAGGAATTCACCAACGTGCAGGTGAGCGTCACGGCCGCGCTGGTTGCGAACTGATCACCGAGACGGCGCGCACCAAACAGCGCGAGGAGTTCACCAACGTGCAGGTGAGCGTCACGACCGTGCTGGTTGCGAACTGATCACCGAGACGGCGCGCACCAAACAGCGCGAGGAGTTCACCAACGTGCAGGTGAGCGTCACGGCCGTGCTGGTTGCGAACTGATCACCGAGACGGCGCGCACCAAACAGCGCGAGGAGTTCACAAACGTGCAGGTGAGCGTCACGGCCGCGCTGGTTATGGATGCCGCGTAGCCGAGTAATCAAGCGTTCTTAAACCGTGGTAATCAGCCACTGGACCATGTTAGTCCGGCCTTGGTGTTTCCGGGACGTTCATCGGATGCGCTTGAGTTGTGTTCCGTTCTGTTCTATTATGCTTGATTTGTCGCGCATTGTGCGGGCTGTGCGCGCATCATACGCGGGGTTATGGCCGTGATGCGGATTAGTGACGGAGGAGATAGCGATCTGAGACACCAACGAACAGACTTATGCGAGGAAGCTGGCAGGGTTTAGGGTTCTACTGGGTCTGTTCCCATTTTGGGTGGAAAAGTTTTAGTTGATTTCGACCGTTTCTGGGGCAACAGTTTCCGTTTTTCCGAAGTCATAAATTCAATGAAGCTATCACTGTGCGGGAAATACAAGCACATGGGCGCTTGTCGTTGTCCATGTTCAAGCTGACGAGCACGCTTTTGACTTGGTGGAAGTTGGAAATTACGATGAACTCTGTCAAAAAATACAACGTAACGAAACTGTCTGGGAGGAGAGAGCTACTCGATTTGTCGTTCTTTCACGGGCTGCTGAACGGCCGCTGCGAGAGTCCGCTCCTCCTAGGCAGGTTTCCGCTCCGCGTCGCGTCTCGTCGGACCAGAAGCGTCGACCTGTTTGCGGTGCCCCGTGCCCGCGTCAACGCTATTGCAACCAGCCTGTTCTCCCGCTTACCCCGAGCTGCGAACGCATTAACCGCCGTACAGCCAGCACTGGATATGTTTCGGGACTCCAGACGCACTATGTTTGCATTCCTACATGCAACTGCTGTAAGGTGATTGTAGTGTTTCGTCACACATCTGTACGAGATCTTAGCATAAACATTCTCACCTCTTTCATCAGGCCATAATTATATATCGTACATGTTCATTTTTTACTGTATTGTTTTTAACCAGTCACCATTTTACTATTCTGAAGTAGAGTGTCACGAGTGGGCGGCGTGTGTGAGTGTATGTATGAGGACCACCATAATTGGGGCACTGTTCCTGTGTGGCAAACCGAATAAATAAATAAATAAATAAATAAACCTTCTCATTAAAGCCTTAGCGCGGATGATCAATTATCTTATTCTTGCCAATGATTAAGAGCAGGAGAATTCGGAAGAAAACGGTGCCCCCTTAGATGAGGAGCGAGACGTTTTCCATGGCTTTCTTTCGGAACCTTTTCTCAGACAGGGGTGGAGTTTTTCTGTTTATGTACTAAAGATCCCACCAATAATTTGTGGTATGATGTGCTCCTGTAAATCGCTAATCAAAGAAAGAACTCGCGATGTGTTATATCGCATGCACCTGAACGCTTCGGGAGAAATAAATAATAAGGTGTACAACGATAACAATAGCTAAAAACTGTGAATATTGCTCAACACAAAATCGGAAGGGGTTCGGGATTGTTTTCCATCCACATATTTTAGCGCGAAAGGACAGGCTCTAGCTCCCTCCAGCCAATAACCTCCCCATGCGATTCGTAGATGGAAAACCATGTGTCTGGCTGATAATTAGTGTGCTTTGCTTTCGCATTAATACAAAGCAGATAAAACAGAGTTACCTTAGCCCTATCCTATCGAGTGCATACCGTTCGTCTTCCACCCGAGAGAGTGCTTGCCACCCCTCTAATCACTCCCCGAATCAAGATCCAGATGCAGTACAAAGGAATGTTTTCCTCCAATGATTTTTTTAATGTCATCCGAGGTCACTCGAGATCAGTCACTCATTTCACTTTGAGAAGTTCACAAAAAGCGTGACGAAATTTCGAAAACGTTGATGATGATGAATCGGCGCTTAGGGGCGCGCCGACTACTGAGGTTATTTTGCGCCCCAAAATGTACTACAAACAATCTATGATGGTGCTGTAGTAGCCAGTTATTAAGCCTCACGGGTGGCGAGATATCACACCAAAGCGTCCTTGTTGAAAGAAGGTAAAAATCATCCCAGACGCCACGACCTCAGAGCCGTTCCCCATTTTCGTACGCAAAGAAGTGTCGGCGTTCAGCCGTCCTAAAATCTGGAGTCGTAGTGGTTCCAAACGTAAGCAGCCTACCAAAATTTGATACACAGTGAGCAGATCAGAGCAATGTGGGCATAAAGGTAGGTCACCACCAGTCAGCCATGTGTCGCGAAGATATGACCCATCCTCAATGGGCAGAGTATTACTTCCTCCCGTCGTTGGGTCCGGTGTGATCGCCAATCCTTGGGATTGGCTTTAGAACCCTCAGCTTGCTACACTTTGAGTTCCAGTCTCATTGCCATTCTGACCACATACTTGACAACATAGTAGGATATAGGTCTCTTGGAAGGAGCCGTAAATACACTTCACGGCCATTGCTGATGGCGCGCTCGGCAGTTATGTCCGCAGCTTCAGTCCCAGCAAGTCCGACATGGCTGGGAATTCAGCAGAAGTCTGTTCTGTCGATGTCATGTAAGGATTTGACAACTCGGATAATCCTGCGAACACGTTATTATCCTGGTTGAAGGCTTCCAATGCCCAGAGACTGCTCAGGGTCTCTGTGAAAACCACGTGCTTCGTGGACTGGTCTTCCTGTACAAAATACAGGGCTTGCAGAATGGCATACAATTCGGCAGTAAAAATCAATGTTTGTATTGGTAAACAAAAAGGTCGAACACCGTGACGACTGACGTAAGCGCATCCAACACCACAAACGGACTTGGAACCGTCGGTGTAAATCCCAGAGAAATCGTGAAATTCATGTACTTTTTGCATTGCCAGCGTGCGAAGTTCCTCCATGCTTCGAAAACGTTGGGAAATATGAACTGTCAACGATCCGAACGCAATAACTACAGCAGAAAGCGGCAGGGATTACAACTTTCGCTGAAGTGCACCACATGCGTCTAGAAATAACGCTATCTGGTGGGCAATTAGCATCACTTGACGAACCACTTGATTTTGGTCTGTAACCAAAAATGCAATCAATCGTATGTGATTAGTCGTATCCAGCGGTGGTGCGGGGCTGAGCAATATTTTCGATGGTGGTGGGGAAAATCGCTGGGTGTGGAATCCACTTTTCTCTTCTGGAATGAGCAGAAGTTTGCCTAGTTCACAACCTGAACAAAAAAAATCAAAAAGCGATCAATACATTAGTGTTATGCAATTCCATGGCAAACGCTGAGCTATATATTTCACAAGCATGTGTCTGCAAATGAAGCAGGGTGAAAACACAAATTTTTAGGGCGCCCGCATTCCCCCCCCCCCCTCCACACTTTCTCGAGCACCGCGAACTTGATTAGCCCATGTAGGATGATGGGAAGGACAATAGTCCCATGATTACCCACATATCTGTGCTACAGCATGTTCTTCGTCCACCACCCCAGCCGACACAAATTATTTGCTTCATGTTGGCTATGATCTTCATCTTCACCTACCATGGCCTGGAATGAGGAAGGACGAAGCTTGCCGGAAATGAACTGACATTGATTCACTTCTTCTTCTTTGCACTCAGCAATCCTTCAGTGTTGCATCGCGAATCTGATCAGCAATGAACTTCGAGCTGCCGCTCTCTGATCGTGGCGAGCGCCGGCATTAAAGTATTACAGTGCCAACAACTTCGCCATTGTTCCTTGTTGTTTTCTCACCGACACACCGGTTGTGCACAATACCTGCCTCCATTTTTAATCGCATGGTTCAATGAACCACGAGTTGCCGCAGGCTCAAGCTGCATGACCCGGTAGCGCAGGCGAATCAATGCTTTTCAATCGTGATTCACGGGGGAGTGAGCTGCAAGCGGTTAGTTTAATTGCCATTCGGGTTATGTCCAGCCTGGGCATGGAGCACTTTTGTCAGATCTGTCTGGTTTGCGGAGAATCTGATATCACAGGAACGACCCAAGTGCATCTCGGTTCATGTGTTCTAGGTTCGTGAAGCCGAGTCCCGGATGTGGAATTTTGTGATCGTATCAGGGTTAGCGTAGGGGATATGGCGGTGCCCCTGTTGTAGACGCAAAGGGACAAGTGCAAAGGACATAGAGGTGTTAGTGCTGAAAGCAAGGTACGATCAGTGCTGGGAGCAAGGTAGGATCAGTGCTGGAAAGAAGGTACGATCAGTGCTGGGAGCAAGGTAGGATCGGTGCTGGGAACAAGGTAGGATCAGTGCTGGGAACATGGTGGTGTCAGTGGTGGGAACACGGTGAGGTCAGCGTAGGGAACAAGGCGATACCAGCGCGGGGATGTGGTGGTTCCAGTGGTGGGTTCGCGGCCGGGTCAACACAAGAGCGAAGGCGGGGTCAGCACAGGGGCCGGGGTGGGGTCAGTATGGGGGCCGGGGCTGGGCCCGCGGAGGACGCGGGCGCCTCGGAGACCGCGACAATACAGGGCCGCCTGAGGCCACAAGCGGACTTCAGCCGACACCGCGTCCGCACCTCAGCACAGCTGAAGTTGATTGCGATCTCGGCTGCGGTCTCCCGAACAGTGGTGCATCAGCCTGTCAGAGGCGAACTCAGGCCAGGGCAGAGTAGAGCAGGGGTGCGGGCTCACTATGGCGGAGCCTGCTGTGGGTACAGTTGGCGCTGTTCAGCCGCTGTGGCTTGGCGCTGTGCTGTGTGCGGCGCTGTCACACACATGACGTACAGTCACCCCGCAGTGCTGTGTGGTGAGTCGGTAGCTGGTCGTTCCCTGACGTTCTGTCACATCGTGTGGGAAAAGGCCAGTTGGAAGTCGTAGGACACCGCGACGTCTGACGGCTCATATTCATGCTAATGGCAAAATGGTGTAGACTCGCTTAATGAAATACAATTATTTCTTCGGTCATTGGGAAATTACTTATCAATCATATCACGGACGGTGTAATTAGTAACGTGGACTGGAGCGGAAATCTTATCTCTGGAGTAAAATCGGAGAGAAAAGGTGTCCCGTGTTTCATCTATATTAATAATCAGTGCAAGCAGTCATTCGTGGCGTTGGACGAGCCAAGTGAAGCGGTGGGTTGTTGGGGAGCGTGCTGCAGGCGCAGTATCGGGTGCCATACAGCTGACGCAGGCAACTTGTCGGCCGACCGCAGCTGAGCGCTCTTGGCAGCCGTGGAGACGTGCACCCTGTCACGTCCAGTTTCGACGGAAGTGCAGGGATTGCATGATTACGAGAAGGGAATTTAGGCAATGCGGCACTGTTTTCGCAACTTTCAGATACTTGCACGATTTTCGGCACAGCTGTCTGATTTCTGCAACGGCGCCTCCAATTTCAGGCGCATTGAAAGCGCGTTGAAAGCCAATGCGCCTTCAGCCGAAATCTGCTGCACCATGGGCGAAATTGTGGGTCCGGAAATCCATCAATATGGTGGTAGTAACCTAAAGTTCAATAGGCTATGCTGAATTTCCTTCTTTCGTTTTGCTTTGATCTGATTTGGTGTGCATCCCACTGGTCGGTTGTTATTTTATTAGCACATCACATACACTTGGTGGTGATTACTTACATGGAGTACGCTGCTATGCATAACGTGAACCTCTCACATCACAACATAGCTCATAGCATGTCGTGGTGAGAGGGATAATTTCGATCTGGATGGGTGGAAGCCAAGGCTTTTTATCCACGAAGTGTTCTAGATCAAGCAGCTAAAGTGAAAGGATTAATGGCTAGCTTGACGGAGCGATAGCCACACATTGAGAGCAAGGACGAGAGCTGTGACTGGCGGCCATCCAGGTGTACACCCAACTGATAGCCCGGCCAGTGGGCCACCGGCGCCTATATAAACTGCATGGTGATAGCAGACACAGCGTTAGTGCCTAAATAGGAGTAGTATGTACATACATGATGCACGACAATTCACGATCCCTGTATAGCGGTGTTGGCGTTCGGTGTGTGCCGGACACAGACGCTCGGTGCGGGATCCCGGATTGCCATGCCGCCTGGGCCGGCGGACTACTCTGTCCCGGGGCTACGTAGGTCACGTGACATGACGTGGTCGTGTCAGCGGCGGCCGGATTGCTTGACCCCGCGGGCTGTGCTGGCGCCTGTGCAACCACAAAGCCCTTCGTTTGAAAAAAGGAAATATTGCGAGTATTTCAAATAAAAATGGTGCACGTTCGCAGAGTTATAAATGTCAAGTGTACGAGTAAATCTGAGGAAGGAAGGTAGCAGGTGGAATGGGTGTTGTCGCAAGAAGTTATTCAGGTTTGAAAGTGTGGCAGTCGGGTCGTGCCGGGTCGGGCTGCTCTTCTCAAGTTGTATTACAGACGCACGAGAGTAAGCACCCAGTGTTTACGTTTGCTCGTGGTATATTTGTAATGCTTACCATTCTCCCTCTATGCTCAAGCTGGTTTGAAGACGTACAGGAGGAGACGTAACCATAAAATGAATAGATTTTGTCAGCTGTACTTAGTCAGTTCAAATTATGGATGAACATGCCCGGTGGATGCAATTTTGTCATTTTGTTAGGAGAGGGCGGGATTGAAAAAAAGTCCACTCCGGTGAATAGACGACAAACGTTCGTCTGAGCCATCTTGCCTGACTATCGAACTTTTGAAACACTAAATAACTTTTTGGCAACGTTTCAAGTCTAAGTTATGTCACTAAGAATTAAACCTTGTCTTGTAATTTTTTGGCCATTTTTATCACCACTTTTCTTTGAAGTTGAACTTTCTTTGAACACTTTTGTTCCCTGAAATGTGTTCGCGATTGACCTTAGTTGGTGTCGGTCCAGCTGGATCAAGCTCAGCAGAGGGGTGCCTAACCGGGTGTCGGCTACGTCACGTGACGCTAGGTCACGTGATCTACGCGCCCCGAGGTGGGGCGGCCACTTGGCCAGAAGCAATCCAGCGGACGGCCCTGCGCTGAGCAATCGTATGGGGAGTAAGCTGAGCGTGAAGACTGAGAAACAAAGAGGACCGTGACACAGTGTGGCTGGGCCCACATGTGTTAAGTCGAAAATTCGGCATAGTGCATTTAAGCTTGATAATCATTATGAGGTCCAGCATATTCGGCAGATGAGTCCCATTTCACCAATATTGCAGCAAATGTCGACTGCTTTAGTAGTCTTTAATGCCGATATGCCGAAGTTCCAGGCACTATTTCCATAATGGGCTCCTCCGCCTGCTATGGATCACGCACCCCGGATTTGAATACCGATGCAGGTTTTACTTACCTCCGAAATTCCTGTATTCCCACGAAAGTTGAACGCAATAGGAAGCCCTGACAGAACCATCAGTCTGTCAGAAAGTGCCGACAGACCGGGCAGAGAGCGCAGTTACGGTCAGTCCGTGAGCCTCCTGTCACGACACGGTGACAGAGCCTGGCCTGGAGCAGGAAGAACCACGACTGGCCTCTGGCCGGAACTTGTCCAGCTGGTGACACCCTATGACAGAGCCTGGCCTGGAGCAGGAAGAACCACGACTGGCCTCTGGCCGGAACTTGTCCAGCTGGTGACACCCTATGCTGACTTCATGACCATTGTTCTAGGGTCGAGGCACGATGCGTCTGGAACACCTTGTCGCGTCACCGTGGATGCAGATGCACCATTTGGCCGCCATGTTGGACATTTGGGGAGCCGGTCCTCTTAGTCGTCACCACCAACAGTCACAATTATCATTTTGCCCAATATTATAACAGTTTATGCTTGAATGCAAAACGTATGGTTCGGTAGTTTGGCTTATCGAGCAGTACCTTTAGTATGTTCCTTACATGTAAAAAACTGGAACAGTATATTTTGCTAATTGTCCCAGTTATGCAACTGGCAAGCTTCGTCTAGCATAGATAATTGTAGTTCGTCTCATTAGCCACCACTTAAAATCGAGCAGTTAATTTGAACACAGCACGTTTCCTTCGAATAGACAATGTGGAGTCCTTCCTTGACAACACTCGGCCGTCAGTACATTGCGTCCCTCTGCGGACGGAGCTAAACCAGTGTGCGGCAGAGCGCCTCAGGGCTCCGGTAATCCCATTGTGTGGGTCGGGTGCACAGACAGATCAGTAGGCGCCCGGCTACCATTGCGACAGACAGATCAGTCGGCGCCCGGCTACCATTGCGACAGACAGATCAGTAGGCGCCCGGCTACCATTGCGACAGACAGATCAGTCGGCGCCCGGCTACCATCGGCGACAGCCGTCATCGTCGTCACCGCAGCCACTGAAGCCGTCCACGTGGTCCGCCGTGGGGGCATACACGGGCACTGCACTGTGGGGATATACAAGAGACACTGCACTGTGGGGACACACTTGGGGCACTGTGGGGACACACCGGACACTGTGGGGACACACCGGACACTATGGGACATATCGGACACTGTGGGACATACCGAACACTGTGGGACATACCCAACACCGTGAAGACACACGGGGCATTGTAAAAACTCACGGGACATTGTGGAGAATTAAACGAGGCACTGGGGACGAGTGGTCTAGGGGTAAGATGCTCGTCTCACAATCGAAAGATTGTGGGTTCGAGTCTCACCTGTCACTACTCTTCGCCCGCGACCAATCGGCGTGAGAGATTGGCGACGCTATATGACTCAACGGTCAACGTGTCGTAAAACCAATAACCAACCAAACGAGGCACTGTGTCAATCAAACGGGACACTGTGGAACACTAGACACTGTGGGGACACATGGGTCACTGTGGGGACACACAGGGCACTGTGGGGACACTTGGGATACTGTAGATACATACGGGACACAGTGGGACACACGGGACACAGTAGGACACACACGGGATACTATGGGGCACTGTGGGGACACACAGGACACTGTGGAGACACTTGGGACACTGTAGAGACATATGGAACACAGTGGGACACCCGAGACACAGTGGGACACACACGGGACACTGTGGGGACACACGGGACACTGTGGGGACACACGGGATACTGTGGGGACACACGGAACACAGTAGGACACACACGGGATACTGTGGGGACACACGGGACACAGTAGGACACACACGGGATACTGTGGGGACACACGGGACACAGTGGGACACACACGGGATACTGTGGGGACACACGGGACACAGTGGGACACACACGGGATACTGTGGGGACACACGGGACACAGTGGGACACACACGGGATACTGTGGGGACACACGGGACACAGTGGGACACACACGGGATACTGTGGGGACACACGGGACACAGTGGGACACACACGGGATACTATGGGGCACTGTGGGGACGCACAGTACACTGTGGAGACACTTGGGATACTGTAGATACATACGGAACACAGTGGGACACCCGAGACACAGTGGGACACACACGGGACACTATGGGGACACACAGAACACTGTGGAGACACTTGGGACACTGTAGAGACATATGGAACACAGTGGGACACCCAAGACACAGTGGGACACACACGGGACACTGTGGGGACACACGGGATACTGTGGGGACACATGGAACACAGTAGGACACACACGGGATACTGTGGGGACACACGGGACACAGTAGGACACACACGGGATACTGCGGGGACACACGGGACACAGTGGGACACACACGGGATACTGTGGGGACACACGGGACACAGTGGGACACACACGGGATACTGTGGGGACACACGGGACACAGTAGGACACACACGGGATACTGTGAGGACACACGGGACACAGTGGGACACACACGGGATACTGTGGGGACACACGGGACACAGTGGGACACACACGGGATACTGTGGGGACACACGGGACACAGTGGGACACACACGGGATACTATGGGGCACTGTGGGGACACACAGGACACTGTGGAGACACTTGGGATACTGTAGATACATACGGGACACAGTGGGACACACGGGACACAGTAGGACACACACGGGATACTATGGGGCACTGCGGGGACACACAGGACACTGTGGAGACACTTGGGATACTGTAGATACATACGGGACACAGTGGGACACACGGGACACAGTAGGACACACACGGGATACTATGGGGCACTGCGGGGACACACAGGACACTGTGGGGACACTCAGGACACTGTGGGGACACACGGGACACTGTGGGAACACACGGGATACTGTGGGGACACACCGGACACTGTATGGACATAGGGGGAACAATGGAGGCATACACGGGGCACTGTGGAGGCACTTCTACCCTAAGCAATGGTGGCAACGTGCCCTTCCCATCTGCTGGTGCGCTCTGTTTTGGTTCAGTTTTTGTCGGGGCCCAGATTGGACTCATTCGACTACGCTCCTCACGTTTGTCGGAGATCTTAAGACTTTCACAGAGAGCTACACAGCAAGTCACCAACTGGAGAAGTGCGTTGCCGACTTCCACGACTTCTACGCTTGACTATATGATTGCATCATGACAATTGGCAAAGATATTGCCCCGATGTTTCTGTTGATACAATTCCGCCGCACACTCATTAAAATTGAAGCCAGATGGGATATTGCATGATACCTTGATGGAATGATTAGGTGAACGCTGCAGCCAGTGAAGAAGGTTGCTAGTGGGCGTTATCATTTTTGTTCACGAGTTTGCCTCCCCTTGACCGATGCAATGTTTGGGTCACTCTAATGGCTCCACGGGCTGCGAAGACCATTTGTCAATGTATGCATTCCACGGAGGTCGCGACGAGCATTTATCAGCCGTACCCGAAGAACAGCCGCTGCGTAATCCCACTGGACAAAAGCTAGCGAGGCGGCGGCTTTTTAGACTCTCCAGTATGCATCATCAGCATTATCAGCTTGAAAGTTGCATGACGTTCCAATACTGGTACCTGGTGGTCAGGCCACTGCAGCGGGGTATTAACAACAATCATCTGTACTTTGACACCTTCATTCGAGGCGTGATCACACGTCATAAATTCGTGAATTCCACAACTTGACGAAGCTGTTTAACATGCGGTTCCATTTCAACGGGCGGCTATATTTCAAGTGTTCTAGCTTACTGTGGAGTCGATATATTTCAGCCCTCGGTATAGGGATTCTCCAGAAAGCAGCGACCAATCGTGTATGCATTCAAATAGCCAGCCAGGATGAGT